>CM060949.1:73398190-73405690 GCA_030765055.1 Mantis religiosa | reverse complement strand
AAGTCCTAAAAATATTATACCCCTGTTGGGACTCGAAAACACAATCCCCGGTTTAGGAGACCGATGCCTTATCCATTAGGCCACAGGGGCTCGTGCGTACCGAAACGCTCTCGTACGGTTTGTAAATATAGTGGTGGAAAAGTCCTAAAAATATTATACCCCTGGTGGGCCTCGAACCCACAATCCCCGGTTTAGGAGACCGATGCCTTATCCATTATCCCACAGGGGCTCGTCTGTAGCAAAGCGCTCTCGTACGATTTGTAAATGCTGTGTTCGCTTATTAGGAAGAAACAAGTTACACGCAAGAAAGGCTAAGGTTTACAGTGATAAAACTAAGTACAGTTTACGAGGTCAAGCTACAAAAGGAAGGGTATTTACAAATTCAAGTATCATGTAACGAATGGTAAGAATAAACTTTAAACTAATAATTGAAGCCTTAGGGACGTTTCTAAACTCACCTTGGCACCTTGGACCCTCATTAGATTTCCTTTGCACTATTTAAAAATAATTCACAGTCTTGCCAATAAGTACTGCATTACTGTTCAGACGACGTAACCTGGATTGTCTCCTACGCGGGAGGGGGTGGTGAGCTGTATGTTTGAATTGGTCCGTTTAGATTATGTTTTATTAGATTTACTATATGATGGGCGGATGTCCTACATATACTGAACATATTTATGATTTAACTATAAGAATTCTAAAAGTCCTTAAAAGATTAAATTTAAAAACATTTTTCATTTTTCATATTTATATGGTAAGTTTATATGCTGCTTATTTAATATTGTATCCACATGCTCTGTTCTTCCAAAAAGTGGTACACAAAACAATGCATTACTCATCTAATAATAAAATCTGTCCATGGTCATAATACTATCATTAGGCTTTTCATTTCCAAACTTGGTGACACGTTTTACAACAATTATTAGGTTGTGCTAGTTTGAAGCCTCCCATGCCCATGATTAATATGTTGATCATCACCCTCTTCTCTGCTAGGGTGACATTGTTAACACTCACACACAGCTTAACTTAAGATGCTGGCTATAATTTTACCATATTAAGAAGCACCCCTTAATGTTGTATAAGATCAAATCCTGCAAAACCCATATCTATATACACTTTAAATTAACTTGAATTTTCCGCCTGTAGTTGTTAGGAATCTTATCCTCTGGTGTCGCTTCTCCTCACCTTACCACATGCCACGCCACGCTGCCGGATCCAGAGCATCGGTACTGGCACAAAATAACTTGTGTAGGTCTAGATACCAATTTGCCTCATCAAGCTTGTTATAGAGCCATACAGTCATATCTTAAATATTAGAATACTTGGCACTGTTTTAATTAAATCAGTACATTTATGACAGTCGTTTCTGGAATAATGTGGTGTTGGCTTAAAAAAATTGCTAAAATGAAGGCGAAACACCAGCTGCTTATCTTCCTTTTTCAACTCTTTAATGTTAATTTTTACGAGGATAAATATAATGTAGATAAAACTGAGAATGCAAATAAAGATGATGCAAGTTTTAGATTTGGACTGTATCGGCGAAAGTACATCCTAAAGGAACATTTTATTAATCTGTTATTTAGATCAGCTCATTACAGTAATTTAATTGGAGTACGACATGATTGGCACCCATGCCCTACCTCTCCCTTTTACAAACATGTAGGTTTTTCTGCTAGGCCTTAATTATGGTAGAGTATTTTAACTCAATGCATAATGACAATTTTATTACATAATGGTAGACATCTATATGAAAATTCAGTGGCTGTTGTTATTGTGTTATTTTGAGAAGAAATAAAGAAAGAAAAAGAAAAAGGAAGCCATAGGAAATATCCTGAAGAACATTTATTAGCTGAAATACGAGGTATGTCCAGAAAGTAAGCTCTGTTTGTTAATAAAATTAAATGGTGTACAGATATAGTAAAATTTTTTATTGCACAAAATTCTACAACTCTTAAACTACTTTTCCACACAACTGCCGAAATATTGCAGGCATTTGTCATAACGAGTCACAAGTTTTTGTATACCTTCTTCATAGCAGTTTGCGCTTGTGTCTTCAACCAGTTGGAAACATTTTCTTTCAGCTCTTCGTGATTGTTGACGTGTTGACCGCCAAGGAAAGATTTGAGATGCAAAAACAGATGAAAGTCACTAGGAGCGAAGTCAGGGCTGTAGGGGCTGTGGTCAAACAGGTCCCAGCCAAATCGCTGTAGGATGTTTTTCATCGAAGTTGCAGTGTGTGGTCGTGCGTTGTCGTGAAGAAATACAACACCCATTGACATAGCGAAATTTGCCGATAAATTTAAATTGGTTTCACTTTCCTAGCATTCAGAAAACGAATCACAGATCTGATTTCACAAGCAGCGGGATTTTCAATCAACACTGACACTTTAAACAAGCACAACTAAGCATATGTGGTTGACAGCGATCTCACAATGGCGCACGTTTCTTCTCCTTGATACAGGGCGTCTAACGCGCATGTGCGGAACTGCGATCGCAGCGCTGCAGCGGAGATACATTGAAACAGATCTTACTTTCTGGACGCCCCTTGTATTACTTAAACCATGTGAAATTATATACTCGCTATAATTAGCTTCCTGTTGAGTCAAATTTATTTCAAACATATTTTAAATTTATTGATAAGAAATGATAATTGGATAAAGAGTATTGCTGACACTTATTATCGTGATACTGCTAAAATGTAAATGGGCTTACCATAGTTCTAATTTAATTGGGTTTCTAAATATTCTAGGTATTAAAGTGTTATCTATTGAACAAAGTAGACTAAAGCTTATCTTCCGGACGGTTATGAACCAACGACTTACTGATATCTGAGTAATTATTGCCACTGCTGTCTACCGTTCTACCCACTCAACTACCAGAAGAAGTGAATCTAAAGCTACAGTACTGTAGTTAAGAACTCTCATATTAAAGTAAAAGACAGTCAGCCCCAAAACTTTTAAAGGATTGTAGCTACTTTATGAAGCTCCTTATAATAATTTATTGGTGTATTAGTTCTTTTACAGCTGCCGTACGAGATTCTCTTATGGAAAGAAAATTTATTAAGAAGTGTCCAAAAGGCTAAGTAAGTTAAGGTATGATAAAATATTTGGATGTCATATGTATTGTAACTAACAAATAGAACTGAGATTTTGAATTCCATTCTTTACCTGAGCGACTACTTATTCGTTGCAGATTGTTTATGGACACTTTACGTTAACTTCCACTTTCTTACGGTAGAAATGTGTGCAATATCTACATAAAAGATTCTACTTGAACATTAAAATTCCTAACCATGCTTGCTGTCCAAAATAACAAATTGTTTTCACTTTTACTCTTGAAGTACTCTTTTATTGTGAGCGGATGTAAGAAACCTGTTACCTTATTTTATACTTAGCAAAAGCTGATAATTTTTTATTAATAAATTTATTTAATTTCGCTTCAACTTCCTAGGTTATATCGCGACCATCTTAACAATGTAGTACAATTAGTAACATAAAAATGACATTAAATACATAGGTTTACAATCAAACATATAAAATTACACATTAATTACATTAATATGAAAGAAGCAATTTACATTAAATGCAAATTACTAAAAACAAGTCAAGAACATACTCACAAATTAACAAAAGTATTTTGGAAGAAGAATTATCATTTTTTTTACACCATTGTGTTGATTATGGTTTAAAACTGAATAGAGTATAGTTTACACATATTTATATTAATTTCCAAATGTCAATATTCTTTAGGTAGGTAAAAAGCTTGAAGCGTGGTTTGAAGCTGTTTAGCAGTGTGGAGATGTCCTATGGTATTCCATGTTGTTTTCTGTTTCTTTCGTATTTATTGCGTTCTATGAGAAGGTGGTAGATGGTAAGGTCTTTATGAAATACGTTACACGTAGGCTGCGGCTGTCCTGAGAGGAGATATGAATGAGTAAAGCTGGAGTGACCAATTCTTAGACGGGTGAAGATTACTTGTTCCTTTCTAGCAAACGACTTGGTTAGGTGGAGAGCCGTGGGTCCTTTTCGTACTTGATGTAAATTTCAAGGGTGTTGTTTCCCGTAGGGAAGGGGATCCGTCCCCTTCAGCTGCCGTGTTGCGGGCACTGCGGACCCTTAGCACTCGTGGTATCTCTGACATTACTAGAGGAACCTTGGGCCGAACTGCCGAGCCCCTCCCGTCGGGGAGTTATTTGGATTGGGTTGGACTCGAGGTGACAGTATGTTCCCGACACCCACGGGGAATTGGGTACCTCCGGGTAGGCCACGGCCACCCGGAGCGGGTAGAGGGTTGCCTAAAAAGTCCCGGGTACTAGCCTGCAGAGCTAGTAGAAGGTGTGCTAGATCACCAGGAGGCCCCACCGAGGTTTCGGTACTCTTCCCTGCGGGTTTGACGCGCGTAAGTGACGTATCCACTTCCATCCCGTCTTGATGTTGTGCTCAGCGGGGAGGGAGGCTTTTTAAGAAATCAGGTATTGCCCTATGAAAAGAGCCCCAGAGTATCCATCGCTCCCGGGTAGATGGAAGCCCGTGTCCTAGGTCCTACGGGTCCAGGACTAATGGGAGTAGATCCTCTGCAGATAAAAAGGGTGTTGTTGATCCTATTCAAATCTGAAAGTTTTGTTTGATCACTTAAAGTATATATTTTTCCAATCTGAAAATCAATATCAGGAATACAATATTGACTCTTTTCACCAGCATATTTCTGCTTAGAAAACGATGACGTTATCAGTGATATAACCTGGCATTTTGTAGGCTTTTGTACCGGAGAGAAATTTGTGGAATTGTTAAAATTTGTGGAGCTGCTTGTGGATGAAGGTATCGTTTAAACTCTTTTTCATAATGGTATAGTGATTTATGATATAAACAAAATCCACACAAAAAGCTAAACATGATAGTTATGCAATAATGCGTAATTAAGTTTGTCTTTATTACCAAACAGTAATTACAAAAGCCCGCCTCGGTAGCGTAGATGGTAGCATGTCTACCTCACGTTCAAGAGGTCTCGAGTTCGAATCTCAGTCAGGGCGAGTTACCGGGATAGGGTTTTTTTCAGGGGGTTTCCCTTATGCTTCAAGACGAATGACGGGTAACTCTAAGCTCCATAGACCCTGGACTCATTTGAACACCATTTCACCCAATTCATTCATCGTCCGATATAACTAAAAGTTGGGGCGGACGTAAATTAAAAAAAAGTACTTACAAAAATAAAATTTGGAATATTCTGCAGATGACTGAGTGGAGAAATGTACATGATTTATTTTTCTTGCAATTGAAAGTTAATTCATACGTTTTCATATGTTATATTTTAATATTTTAATAAATAAGTATTTTGAGTTTTTTAAGTGTCCCCTTTTGTGAAGACTGTTCCCTTGCAAATTTTATGGTATAAAGGAACGTAACAAATGGAAGATTAGATGTTACCATTTAAAACACATTAACTATTTTATCAGTACACTTGCCATTGCTACGTCTATTGTCACACATTATTTCCAAATATATCAATTTTATTAGAGTACGTATAATTTACAACGTTCAGAATTACAAAATTGGTTTTGATATGTGTGTATATTTTCTCGTCCAACAAACTCAAATAAACAGCAATGAGAAATAGATAAACAGAGATGATTTGTTTTTAATTATACGTTAATAAATTTTACAGAAACTTGCATCTATTTTACTAATGTGAACATTTTATAGAATTATAATATCATTTATAATGTTACAGCTATTTAAGTTGTTTTACCCCCGTCCTTACACCGCCCTTCTTGATGACTATCAGCGTCTGTATGGGCACTTTGACTTAATTCAAGAGCTTTTCTCTCTTGAAGGGTGGAATTGTTCACTCTTTTGTCCTTTTGAATAGCTTATATGGTATTGCTTTATAGGAACTTATTAGCAGTTGTTGCTTTTTCGAAACAGCTAATGTTCTTTATACAAAACACAATTTGATTTTCTCGTTTTCATGTTTATTTGTAATGAAATAGCCTGTAGAAGTGGCAACGCTTGAGGTGAGTGCAACTTGATTGTTTATATTGGTTTGGATTTACTCTTTGTCTATTAGCTTTATAAGATGTCTCTAAGGAGGACCTCGCAGCTCCCTCTCCCCCGCCCCACCTCACAGATCATAGACACACCATCACAACATAACAGCGTAGCGAAGTAAATAATTGGCCTACATACCGGACTTTTTCAACTGCAAGTCAGTATGACTGACGTTAAAGAGCGGTTTAGCAACCTTCCTCTGGTAGCTCAGTTGGTAGAACGGTGGATTGTAGTGGCACAGTAAATCAGACATCCATAGGTCGCTGGTTCAAATCCGGCCCGGAGGAGGAATTTTTATCTCCCTGGGTATGAATTGCTCACCATTCTGTGCCATTATTGTTTAGAAATGGTTACGATCGCGTTAACAGGACATTTTTGTATCACATGCACCCAGTGCTGCAAAGGATTCGTTATTGTTGCTCCCTACATCCAATCCAAGTTAAACCAAACGCCTATGTGTGTAAATTATGTAAAACCTATTGTTATACATCCCAGCAGCATCAATAGCTGCAGCAGAACTCTTCAATCAGTTGCTACTTTTGCTATTAAATATTAAAATAGCGACAAATGTATTCAACAAAACTCCAGTCTGAAGCAAAACCAATATTATTGCGGAATATCTGAGTTTGCATAGTTCTATTCTTACCTCAGTTTTATCATTTGAACAGCTTTTTGTTTGTCTTATTTATTTTTAACATTGTAAATAACTAACTGACTGAAATTCATTGGTCGAAGGATCATATTTTGACCATAGGAATATATTTTACACATTATCACGTCTTACAATTTCAGGTGGAAGGGACACGAGGTTTATTGGCATATATCCTTTCGTTATGTAATTGGCGCATCTGTGACTGTAGTCAGTAATCCCCTTTATAACGTTTATCCTATAAAATGTGCAGTGAATGCGTTTATTTATTGGAATTTAAATTTATATTAGGCTGTCTCATTTGTAATATCGGTTTTTTATTTTGGTATTTTGGAAAATTTACTGAACTTCTTTGGTTTGGCAAGGCTATTTACAGGATGCCATGGCAAGTGTTGTATACATTGCGAGTATGTATCAATCTTCTGTTGTTAATAAACAATCAAAAATGCAGATAACAAAGTTTGAACTTAGAGACTTTCTAAACCACTACTGGAGAGAAGATTATAAAGGTGCTGCCGCAGGTCGAAGAACATGTGAAGTGGAAGGAGGTGTTGTTAGTGAACGCTGCCACAACGATGGTTCCAAGTTTTAATAATACAGACACTAAAGAGTTACCACGTTCTGGAAGACCTAATGTATGGAATATTGATGACAAACGATAGTTTTGCGAGAAAATCCATATAAAGGCACCTGTACACTTTCCGAAGAACTTGATGCATCAAAACATACCATAGATCGTGACATTAAGACAGTTTGAAAATCATATAGAAGCTGCAGATCTGTACCTCATGAATTGACACATCAACA
>CM060949.1:73288190-73388190 GCA_030765055.1 Mantis religiosa | reverse complement strand
CCGTGTGAACATAGGCTTATACCATGAACTCCCATCCCTCTATATCAGAGCTACAGATGAAACTTTTGTATACATCACAAAGAAAGACTGGCTAATAATAAAGCAAAATATGGATGCGTTGGAAACTTACTTGAAAGATGGTAAGCATCCAAAAGTGTCATACAGTGAGAATATAATATATGCATACAATATATTACTGTGCATGAATAAAGTAAATGAAGTAACGTTTGTGAATACGTGCTTAAACTTAAACAGCATAAATCTAAATAGCATTGCCATAAGAGGACTTAAGAGACTAATCCCATATATTGAAAGAAACTTATTTCAATTACATGACATATATAAATCAATGTGTTCATACGATGCAAAAAGTAGGAGCGACAGGGAAAAGGTTAAGGAAATGTATGTTAAAATCCATAAAAAGATAACATAAATTTGAGTTTCGTTTTCTTTTTTATTTCCACAAAATTACATCCTTATATGATAGATTGAACAACATGCGTTAGTGGTTTATAGGTGAACAATTTATCATGAATAATCAGGCAATATAATGATGTATGTGCAGGAAAGTTAGATGAGGCTTGAACTTCCAGTCTCACATTCACGGCCCCGGTCACGGTCTCCTCAGGCTGATGCGAGCAGTCGATGACAAAGAGCGGTGCATAATTCAGAAAGTCACTTCTCTTCAAAAGTGGGTAATTTTCTTTTCCATAATAGGATGATTGAAATTTCGAATACTGATCATACAGAGATGCAAATTTAGAGTTTCCAAAATCCAAGTTCATATCGTGATAAGGATAACACTCGCTGTTGAGATAAAGCTTCAGATTGGTGATGTTGCAGTGATCAAAGAGTGAGCAATCCTTACTAAGCTTATTCAGTCTGTCGGTTTGTGCACCGACTATGACGAAGCGAGGTTTCTCAAGTTTCGTTGTAGTTGCAATGTTCCAGGTGAAGGCCTTAGTTTGCGGTACCGCAGGTTGAGTGTGAAGGTCCAAGGTTCGAAAGGCTACGTGCAGTGGCTTATCGGATTTGACGAGTTTAAGCTTTTCGACTCGCTCTCCATCTGAAAGTCGAAGAACGGGCATCCTCCATTCGAGTCTAGTTAGTTGAATAGTAGCTGGTTCGTTGCCCGATATACAATTATTAGAATCTTTAGATCTAATGAGAACCAGTTCAAATTTGCTATTGAGAATGACTTCCTTGTGATCGTCTGCAAAGCCCAGCAGCATCGAAAGAGGAACTACAGCATTGAAGACACCATTCTTTGAATTCACGATGTCGACGTCAACTCCCGGATAGGTCCATCCGGCATTCTGCATTCGATCGGATTCCAGTGCATTCAGAGATGCATAGTTGCGCATCGCTGAAGAAATGCCCGGATTCCTGGTTCTGTCTATAGTAATGCCGTTCATATCTAGACGAATTTCGTCAAACAGAAATGCCATGGCATTGTTGGTCAGCTTTGAGGAGGAGGGTCCGCCACTTGTTTTGGTGAGAGAGCCCTCTATGTAGAGATAACTTCTACTAGGAAGAGTGTACAAATCTTCTGCTTGACACGGTATTCTAATTTCATCGTTCGCGTCAAGAGCCGATGTATTGTATGGCAGGAAGACGTGCTCCTCCTCTTTACTAATCTTATCATCAAAGGTCGGTACTCCTGTTACATCGAGGACATCCATTATAGCACTTTGAATCCCAAAGCCTCGAGGAACCTTCGATTAGACCACGTGATCGGACGCCCTGTCAATGAGCGAGTATAGCCCAATCTCGAAAGAGGCTTCTTAATATAGGAACGATGCTTAAAATTTATTCCCATTGCGACGTATGTGTAATCGTACGGTTATGGTTTCGTTCCTGAAGTCGAGCACGTCACCGTTCTGATCTACCACTCTAATGTGGAGATGATCAATGAGATTCGTATCGATGATTGGTAGATAGATAGGGCTAGATGGTTCTTGCGAAATGTGGTAACCGGGAGGAACCGACGGGAAAAACTCGTACAGAGAATGACCGTGTTTACCGTCAATGAAGGATCCCGTGGCTAGGCTGCACTCGATGCGTATGATGCTAACTTTGAAGATGTTCACCAAATCATCAGACTCAGTCATCACGTTCGGTTGAATCAAACGCTGTGCTTTGAATCCGAGAAGAGAGCCAATTGATCTGTCTTGAGTAAAGTCGATAGTATATGGGCATTTTATCTCAGACTTCATGGTATTATTATTAGCACGTAAGATAAACCCGTCTTCGACGTCGAGGGCTCCCTTGAGAAAATGCGCGATATCATCTAATTCGTAAGTTCCAGGAGGAATCTCGATACTCTCGTTCTTGTCATTACGAGCGAAATGGAATAAGTTGTTGCTCTCATCCACATTAGGAATGGAATAAAAGGTTTCGAAATTCAATAGAGCTATTTCGTAAAGTCCATTCGGATCCAGATGAAGAGGCGGGTTGAGAAAGCTAGAGAAGCTGGCATTCGAACCGCTCACGGTGATTGTGTAACTCATTTTGATGAAACATTCAAGTCGGTAAATCCGTTTTATAAGAGAAACTGCAGGCACAGATGACCGCAAATCACAGATCCAAAATTCTGAAACCTCTTGGTGTTGTACATGAGTTTAACACCCTCGAGGTAGGACTCAATCTGTTTCGGTGGTCTTAGATTACCGAAGCTATCAAAGTAGAATGCAACATCTCCATCCTTGCGTATCGCAACCCAGTGTGTTCCCGGGTTACGCGAGATATCCAAATTTACGATAATCCTTTCTACATGTCGAGGACGTGAAGGTAAGTTGTCTATCATGTACACACCTCTAAAATGAGGAATGCGCAGTCGTCGTGCATAGGCATCGATCTCTGCAGCACTTAGGGCTTTTTCCGGGATAAATACAGGCCTCGCCCCGAGTTTTTTGCACGAAGATGCAATCCTTTGCCCTTGCGCTTCTTACGTCGAATGCCTTTACCCCTAGCTAAACCCTCCATGCTCTGATTGTGACGACTCAACTCTGCAAGCTGTCTTTCCGCGGAACGTTTCTTATTCACAGCCGTGGCGATCTGAGCAGCGCCACCGGCTAGGCTACCTGCAGCGCCCAAAGCCGCCAAAAGCGGGATCAGAGGTAAAAAACCGCCTAGAGGGCTCGGTATGATCCTCTTGCGTCGCTTACGCATTCCAGCGCCCATGGCAACTTTCCCCTTCATGATGGCTGTTACAAGTCGGGCTGCAAGTCGCTCGCCGAAAGATGCGTCAGCAGACTTTACTCGACTCCAAGCCTTTTCAACGAGTTCCTTATCGGCCAAACGTCGCGAATCTGCGTCCTGATGAGTGGCGTAAGCGAGATCGTGAGCGAGGCAGCCTGAGTCCAAAGCGTTTCTGGGAGAATCCCCTCTCTGCAGACGCTTATGTAGTTTCGTTCCAGGTCCACAGAATCGGTACCCTGGTAAATGAGCCTCAAACGGAAGAGAATTAATTAGCGAATTAAGGATTCCGGATCCCTTCTTTACGCCTGCAGAGTTCATGGCTTACTATGAAATAAAAAAGCAAACGTTATGATTTATATTTTTAGTTGCGATATGGAAGTAGTGAAGCAAAAGTGCAAGTTGCCTATACAGGTGCTCGATTTCGACAACGACATACGCAAAGGACGACACGGCGCGCTCTTCCCGTGCAACGTCAGAGCACTCCTCTTGGGTAGTTCGAATGCTGGAAAGACGAACGTTCTACTGAACTTGCTCATCCATGAAAATGGTCTTAGGTTCGAGAATCTCTACATATATTCAAAATCGTTGCACCAACCGAAATACCAGTATTTGCTCAAGGTGCTAAAAACCATACCCGAAATTGGAGTTTTCACGTTCGAGGATGGCGAGAAGGTGGTTCAACCATCCGAAGCCCGAGGAAACTCCATATTCGTATTCGATGATGTCATAAATGAGAAGCATGGAAAAATAGCGTCATATTACAGCATGGGTAGACATCGCAATGTCGATGCCGTATACTTAGCACAGTCATATGCGAAGGTGCCTAAACATTTAATTAGAGATAATGCAAATATGATCGTGCTCTTCAGACAGGATAACCTCAACTTAAAGCATATATATGATGATTACGTAAACACAGATATGACGTATGCGGAATTTAAGGACATGTGTAAACAAGTTTGGGAGAGTAATGACGGATCGAACTCGCGACCTTTCGTTGTCATAGTACCCGAGTTCCCTTTGAACGAAGGACGCTACCGTCACGGTTTCGACATCTTTATCAGAATGAATAAATAACGCGCATCCTTCATTGTAGTCATGAGTATCGATAGGTTCGGATCTCGGAGAGTCATACCCTCCCGGGGCGTGATTAACCGGTATACCATAAGTAGAGATGGATCGGGAAACTATCAATTCAAGGGAAAGCGATTGCGCAACGTTCACGATCCTGAGGAAAGTGATGACGCATCAACTAAGAGCTATGTGGACGCGTGTACGAGTGATGTCGAGAGTCGAATGCAGATCTTCAGCGAACAGGCTTCATATCAACGCATGGGCCAGTTTGAAGCTATGCTTAGGAATCACATACAAAAATCCCTCGACCTCCAATATGAACATCTAATGGAATACTTAACAAAATATACATTTAAACGTGATTCGGATAACAATGTCATTCTGGATGCTATAAGGATGAAAGTTCTATTGGATCCCATTGACGATCACGATGTTATCAATAAAAAGTATATAGATGCCAGAATGCCAATTCTAGAGTCTGATGCTAATCTATCATTTCGAATGAAACGATTAAAGGATATAGCCGATCCTGCACAGGATAACGATGCTGCAACCATGAAATATGTTAATCGGTTCTATATACAGAAACAGAATGAACTGCAAACCGGTTTAACTAGAACGATAACAACAGTTGCCGAAACTATATCTACAGCGGTGGAAAAGGCCGTGAAAGATATAACCGAGCGACAGACAGAACTGGATAAGAATCTAACCAGTGCAGTGAACGATATTGACAACATGAAAATACAGACGAGACATATCGTAAACGGCATGTTACAACAACTGAAAGGTCAGCTCATCATTTCACTGCATACACGACCCTTTAGAGGTCCCTCGTTAAGGTATACGTTATCCTCGGGTCTCGAATTCTACAAGTCTCCAGGAAATGGGAATGTAATTTCTTGTTCTATGCTTTCATCAATACACCCTCATACGGCGCATGACACAATGTTTGCAATAAACGATAAATTAGTTGAAAGGTATCCTGTCCCTATTCGAACTGGTGATTTACTCACTTTCACAGCAGCAGTGGAACGTGCTAAGGATGGTCACATGTTAAGTATAGAAATTATAATTTCATATAAAATATCTGCAGTAGGTTAATTATACATTCAGTACAATATGGATGCCGAAGGTATAAGTCTCAAACAATCAATCGCTCGTCACAGTAGGGCAATACGAGAAAAGTTACGCTCCCTGAAAGGTCTCAAGTTCGAAACTCACCGCGTCATGTCCGAGGTTCTCCAGCCTGTAACCGAGCCCTTGAAGGTTATAGCCGACAGGGATCGTGACAAGTCAAAACCAGTCGTTAACGATGCAGAAGAGGATGGGGATGAGGAGGAGGATGATCTACTTGCAGAGTACCTGAAGAAGGTTCGAACCGCTAGCTCCAGCGACATGGATGCCACCTACGGCGTGCGGTATGAAGATGGAGAATATAAACTAGGGAATAAAACTATCGATTTCACCGATGACGGTATTCAGATAGGGCAAGAGAGCTACGATGCAAGTCCTGGATTGTACGAATTGCTCTTCAAGCGATCGCCGCTCAATTCATCATATACCGAAGAGGATCTGGACGCCTATTCGCAGATATTGCAGAATACTCAGGTTTACAGGCAGGGATACGCTAGGAGCGGGCGTATAAGAGCAAGCCGCGGTTACAAGTATCGCAATATTATTCGAGATCTTGTTTCCAGTCGCACGGGCTCGGCTCTCTACTGGAAGGAGCACGTACCCGGCAGAAAACTGGATTACATCTATTGAACCGATCCCAACGTTCTAATAGACAGATTGAGATTACTCATTGCATCGAGGGATGCGGGTAACTTTAACCATTCAGCAGAGATTCAGGAAATAATCACAGAATTAAAAAACTCGAAAATCATAGCATGATTAAACGTGTCATAGCAAGCGAATTACACTCGCCGGCAAGAAGGCGCTTCTTACGCCGTAAAATGATAAGTAAAGGTCTTAATGATCTACTACAAATAGATCTTATTGAAATGATACCTTATGCAAAAGAAAATAGAAATTATAAGTATATTCTTATTGCTATTAATTTCTATTCTAAAATGGCTTATGCACGAGCATTGAAAGATAAAAGTGGCATTAGCGTGACAAGAGCTATGCACGGTATCCTAACAGAGTTGAATTCACCTCCTAAGAACGTTCAAAGTGATAATGGGAAGGAGTTTTACAATCGCCATTTCAGGCAATTAATGCTTAGGAATGGAATCAATCATTACAGTACTTTCAGTAGCATCAAGGCTGCAGCAGTGGAAAGGTTGATTAGAACAATTAAAATGAACATGCATAGAGAATTCCTGATTCAGGGTTCGCATCAGTGGTTACAAATGCTACCTAGAATCATCGATGCATACAACAATACCTACCATACGACGATTCGCATGAAGCCCCGTGACGTCAGCAACAACGATCTGCTCCTTAGTGTATATCGTTATGGCGGGCGTGAACGTCGAGAGAAAAGGAATGCAAGGAGTTTTCATGTCGGTGATCGTGTAAGGATTTCCAGGTACAAGGGACTACTTGAGAAAGGTTACACGGCCAATTGGAGTACGGAGATCTTTCGGATTGTTCGTGCAAGGAATACTAACCCAGTTGTCTATTTTCTGGAGGATGCAGAAGGAAATGAAATACAGGGCGGTTTTTATGGTCACGAACTACTAAAAACACGCCATCCTAATGTATACCTTGTTGAGAGAGTGATACGCCGACGTGGTAATCGTGCGTACGTTAAGTGGCTGGGTTTTCCTACAAAGGAATGGATCGATGTTAAGGATATTGTGTAAAAAGGAATGTATGTTTTATTGATAAATAAATAAATAAATACACAAGATATTTTCCCAAAAATTTAGTGTTTTTATTTTATAATTCCTTTCCAGCTAAATCCTCTAAACATAATGGTTATATTTTTTAAATAGTTTCAGTATACGTGGCTACATAAACAGAAATTTATCAGTAGAACATCACAACTAAATCCTCTAAAAATAATGCTTACACTGTGTTTTAAACAGCTTCAATACATGTGCATATAAATAAAAGTAAAGTGTTTTACATGTTAAATTCTTTTAATATTAGTGCAAATTAATGTTTAATCTTCAAAAGAATTTCAATATACCTACAAACATAATCAGAAATGCAGTCCCCCCAAAATTATATGTTTACCCCAACTAAATCCTCTATATATAATACATCGACAACAGGTTAAAACTCCTTACACCTAAGTTCAAAGTTCATAGTGAATAATGTATATATTTTCTTAAAACATACATATATAAGTAGAATTGTAACCCATCCCAAGAAACCATACTTTTATTCTAAATAAATCCTGTAGAGATAATGCATCCACAACAGGTTAAAACCCCCTAAATTAACTTCAATTTAATAGAGAATAATGCTCACATTCTTTATAAAATGAGCTTCAGTACACATGCATACATAAACACATTAGGTATTTTCACATGTTAAAACTCCTTACATCCAAGTTCAAATAGATGCTTACATTTTAAAGATGCGTACTAGCGAAAATGTAGTCCCCAGCACCGTAATTATAATATTATCCAATCAATATCCGGTAAAGTTAATGGTTAATGATGCTTACATTTTAAAAAGTTTCAATGTGCGTGCATACATAAACACAAATTGAGTGTCTTACACTTGAAAAATCCTTAAATCCAAGTTCAAATTAATGGTTACTTTTTTTTAAAAAAAAAAAAAAAAGAAATTAACGACGCATCAATAGAATAGTAAACACCTGTCCAAATTATAGCTTTATCCCAATATGCATGTATACATAAAACAAATTAAGTATTATGCACGTTAAAGTCCTTAAACATAAGTTTAAAATTAATTGTTACCTCTTTTAAGGAATTGAGAGATGCAATAATCTCATATTATATATCATATTATATCCCCATACATAAGCGGGATTATAGTCCTCCAAAGGTATTTATACATACCATCAGCAACTCAAAGCAATGAATGAGCACCAAAACTTGACAACGTATTTCAAGACTTGCTTAAAATGACATCATGACTCATGTACATAAGTTTTATAAAGTGTAAAGATTTATCTCAAATCACAAAAAGCATTACTTCAATCACGCTTGCACTGCTGCATGTACACATGTTGAAAAATTAAATATTTGTGTCAAATCATTAAAAAGCAAATTATTTCACATGTTTTTGCTAGCTTTAAAATACATTGTCAACTTTTTTACAAGATTTTTTCACATATTTTTTATACGATTACTTATCCAATGGTACAGAATGATGACCCCAGGCCAAGGTTTCATGTGAATTTTTCTGTATAAATCGCTTCGTGTCGAATCCTCTAAGAGCAACTTTATTACTCTCGATGGTTCGAACAACGTGCTTATAACTTCTAAAGCACGTCTGTTTAGCATGACGTACGGCTGTCATATCATTTACACAGGATAGATAATCCTCAAACGTTATGCACCGCATGCCATCACTCGTAACGCCTTTAGATTTCTTGACCGTTTTGCCATGGTATCGATATGAATACAATTTTGAACGTAAACCTACGTATTCTGTCATAACTTTACCCGATAATTCATCTTTAAATAGACCAGCGACTTTTTTATTCATCAACGGAATACCGTACACATTATCGATCGGGTAATTAGATGTATCGAAGAGATGTATATTAGATTTAATAAATTCATAAATGTCACTACTGGTTTCAAACAGAAATGCATCGGTATCCGTATAATTCAACATAACATCTTTTAACTGTTTCTTCAAAATATTATAATAAAAATTATACATCAAGTGTTTTGAAAGATCTAGAATGGCCTGTCCTATATAAATCGGTTTCGTCATCTTAATTTCTTCCCTTACTAGTTCGAGTCCTATAAGGTTCTCGTCAAAAATTACGTATCGTATGAATGTCTGTCGTGATATTAACTTTCTTGCCTGTTTCCAATTGCTCGCTAGGTGAAAGGAATTGTAACGTCTGACGTTCTCAATAAATTTACCATATACGCAATTATTCATTTTCTTCCATAAATTTTGACCGAATTTTGTTTTATCTTCAATACGTTTAGCAGCATTTAAATCAATGTACGTCTTAAGCCAAAAGGATTGTTTGTAGGATACCGCTCGATGTATACGCTTCATTTTCAAACCGAGGTCTACACACTGCTGCAAGTTTCTGTAATGTAATATATATTTTTCCTTATGATTCAACGTTGCAAGTAACTTTTTGTAATTATCACCCGGAGCTATCTCACTCTGCGGACATAATGGCAAGTCGTTATGCAACTCGTGAAGGTTCTCCGGATATTCCAGGTCTACTTCTAAAACATAACCTGTATCTGAATCATGTCTGATGCTCAAAAAATCTATAGAATTAATTTCGTTATCGTTTAACCATCTCAATTGAGCATACGGTAAAGCGTTCCCAGTCATAATGTGTGAATAAAGTCCGTTGCAATCCAAGTATGATAGGTATTTAATCGATTCCGCTTCATTGTAAGCAGATATGTATTTATTATTTGCTTTGGAATAACGTTTTGATACAGTGCAGATACCGCCTCTAATCGCAGATTCGAAAAATTCCAGCATATTTTGATCGGTAATCAGCGATATTTGCACGCGGCTCGTTCGTAACATTGCGTCATATGATAGGCCAGGAGCTGTATAGTAATGACAAGGATCTAAGCCATACATATCGATACTTAAACTTCGGAATTTTTCATAGATGTCTGTTAATAAGATCGTATCCGTCTTGAGATAAAGATCAGAGTATTCACCGAGATTTTGTATACCAAATTCTCTCCATACCGCGCATGCGTGCATGTAATCATCATTGCTTATATTATCAAAACACTCTTGAGGAGGTAATTTGGAATCATTTAATTTTTCCTTGCAATCTAAATATGTATATGGGAAAATACCTTTCCGTTGCATTAACAAACGTTGCTTAGGATCAACGTACATCTTATTTGTGTACCGAAAATCTTGAGGTTCTAGCATATCAGAAAGATCGCTCAGTTTAGAATCCAGAAAGCGGTAGCTATCAAGAAATCTGAGGAATTTTGATTTACCATTAGATGTGTATCTTTTACTAAATGACAGATAATTCTCCGATGTTTGCGAAATACATGTAATGGGTTCATTGTCATACGATAACTTTTTTACTATGAAATGCGAATCATACTTTGATAGGCAGTGAAAAAATATCGGGATAAAGTTTGGCGTTTTTCTATTGAGGTTGCATGATTTATGAGCAGCCCCTATATATAATCCGGTCTGATGATCGTGGTCACGCACCCTAATCGAGTCAGAATCGAAATCCTTTTTGCATACGTGACACTGGACTGCATTTCTGAAATTTAATTCATCCTAATCACTCATATGCATCTCTGTCACATCACCGTATATCCTAAGCACATCCTCGGCAATCACAGTTAATTCTCTAAGAAACTCTTCAACTGCATGCGAACCTCTAAATATTTTGAATTTTGTTAGTGTCTCGTCATAACTGCAGACCAGGTGCAACGAAACGGATATCGCCTCGTGCACGTGCATATCACGTGTCCAACTATGCATCGCATCGGGCTGACACGATGGCACTTTTATTAACATAGTCTCGATATCAGCGTATATCACAAAAGGGACTTTAACGCATTTTGAGTAAGCCTGAAACTCGATAACATCATTTATTCCTTCGCGAGGCATGCTAATAATTTGACATTTCATACATCTCAGTTTATGTTTCTTCAGAATAACTTCAGTCGAAAACCATGCATTACAAGATTCACACACAAATTTTTTACTTTTATGTTTGGATATCTGCTTACTTACTAGACGCGACATATCGGTTATGAGAGAATAATGCGAATTGATCATTAGAAGATTCACATGGTTTATCTTTTGCTCCCTCGTCTGATATAAGATGATAATGGATTCTCTCTCTAACCCGTATATGTTCACCGAGATATCATGATTTTGCTTTTCGAATAATTCAATGTCATGAAGGGCGACGGGGAAGTTTATTCCTTTAAAATTGAATTCGCGATATATATCATATTTACTGTACGTGCTAGCTCTATGCCTGTTCTGGCGAGCTGGATATTTTGCTGCCAGCATACAATATGCAAAACATTTAAAGTCAGTATTCCGAATATTCACGACAGCTCTCTTTGATTTTATCCACGATGGCAGCGGCTTAAAGCAACCTGCGTTTAACGGATCGTACTGACATGCGTATAAAGTTAGCGAATCTATCCTGTAAAGCGCTTTCGAACTGGCTTTTGTTTCAAAATTTTCTAGATGGGTGATTATAGGCTGTTTCAGTTTAATTTCATACCATTCAGATTTGTTTGTCGATTGCAATATAGCATCCATCTTACTGTTAAAATTAATCGATTCAACTGTTTCATTATCGGGTGAAGTTATTATATATTGACATGTTAAAGTACCGGCTAATTTAATTCCTGATTTGTAAGTTCTTATGGCCTTCTGGATTTCACTGGTAACAAGGGGTTTGCACAAGTTCAAGAACGTTGATGGATCTAGCTCGTGTATAGAATTTTTTATGGTACCTGTGAAGATCCTGTGCTGGAACGCTGATTCTACAGTAATGCATTCCAATGTTTTGTCGTTGCGTTTCGCCTGCTTTGCACTACTTGCTTGAATATCTTGCATGCCCGGTCTCTTGCAACTCGTTACACCTCCTGAAATTATGGATTAAACATGTCAGAAAACACGAATAATTACACTTTTAAAATAATAAACATTTGAACACTCATGGCAATGCTATATTTTTAAGCTTTAAAATGATTACTTTATTAACATTGCTGAACTTTGAATTTGATTTACATAACATGTTTTCCTTAAAAGAAATAAGTTGCATGTTATTTGCAGTGGAATTAAATGATAACTGTATCTTTTGAATAACAAAGATTTAGAACATTCAGAGTACTGCATTCCCTAATATGGATTTTTTTTTTTTAAATTGCACCTCTGTCTTTATCCTGACTTACGTAACATGTTTTCTGGAAAAGAAATAAGATTATACACGTAACATGTTTCCCTGAAAAAAAAACGTTATACATAATGCATCATCACAATATACTCATTTGTATATGGCTACTGGCTGTTTAATTAGTTAATTGAATTCCTCAACTTCCCGTCGATTGGCTGCAGATATGCATTAATGACTTTTAAAACGTTAAATTTGCTTGCATTATTACTCTTATCGATTTGTCTTTTATATAGAATGACTAATTCGTTAGGTATTCCATTCACAAATATTAACAGATTAACGCTAATTACTTTAACTTACACTGAAATATTTGACATCAAGAGATTGACACTTCATAGCAGTAGTGCAGCACGATTTTAGTTTTTTTGTAAAGTCTTACCTTCACTGGTTACTCCCGACTGTTTAAAAAAGTTAATTTGTGCTTCTTGAATCCATTTTCCAGAGTTTCTTCACCGGAATACACGAAACTCCAACCACCCTGATTAACAGCATCCACTTGAGCTGCTGTCATCTTCTTAAATCTCTCGGGCAAAAAAACCTGGCATTCTTGCAGCTTAAGTACGACTCTATCACCGTATCTCGTCTTCACGATTTTGACATCGTGTATGGCTTGTGGCACGTCTCGGGGAATCTCTCGTAACTTCTTCGTCGGGAGATAGGAACCTCCTTCCGCAAGCTGATTTAAATCGTGAAGAATCGATTCTGGAATTATAAATTCACGCATATTATTCAACGCTTCGATTCATTACGTGGAAATTACTGTACATAGACATATGCATATTGCTTATCTTCATTCATGTTGATGCTGTCTGCTACGTTTCAGTTGTTGATGTGCTGTTTTATTCGGTCGGTTCACTGTTTTGTTACCTCAGCACCCCCTCCCAAAATTTCCATTCTGGCTGTAACCTGTTTGCACACATCCTTAAGTTTATGCTTCTGCTTCTTTCGCTATAAACTATTAAACTTAGAGTAGAGTTTTAACCTGTCATCTTATGTATCTAGTAACTAAAAATTAAATAATATAAGATCTATAGCTATTAACTGTAAGTATATATATACTCTTTAGAAAGTTTCCACCCCTTTTACGTTGCGCACGCACTCGTGTGGCGATTGGTCGTTTATACCCTTTATTACGATACTGCTACCTGCACCCTGATTGGCTAGCTTGGATGAAGTGGAATATGTCACACCCACTGTTCACCTTAGTGCATTCATGGTAATTACCTCATTGAACAATATTTCAAATTTGTATTGCAGCAAACTAATAATATCATAATGCCTTCTATAATATGAGTATAACCTTTTATTGCATTTTAATTATTGCAAGCTGTATTTCGAGTTTGTATTGCTACTTAATGCAACTGTATTATTCCGAAGGACCGTTTGAGTGTGACCGTTAGATAATTTATGTTTTTATTCCTTCCAGTGATATTTTGCTTCAATTCGGTAAGCCTAACGCCTCGAACGGATTAGTCTCTCGTATCAGATTTATTCAGAAGCGTGTCTCTCGTAGTTATTCACCAAATCGATGTACAAACGTTTTAAGAGGCAGTGACATTATTATAGCAGACTTTGCATAGCTTTTCAACGTTTTGGCATGTTTCTACTCAGCTGATTTATATCATTACAATTATCCTTAATACATTATTTATTACGTTTGCATAGATATCTCGTTTACTTGTCTCCTTTACGCTCGAGTGAATTTTTAGAACCCAGCTGCGTTAATTGATTCCTACCCGCACGTGTACGTAATTTTTTCACCCCAAGTAAGTTATACGGATTCTCTCTTCCGTTGGGGTGGTTTTAGCTTCAGCGAACAACATTATTTCTCAATAAATCTTTGCCTACCTTTCCTAACATTTCACTGCATGCGCATTATTTTTAACAGAGGGAATGGATCGGTTTTACCACACCTTTCCATGGAGTATGATTCATCGGGCTCCCAATAACTGAATACATTAACAGATAAATAATAAATAGGTAGCTAAATAAATACAAGTTTTCAGTTCGACGTTCCTACCTGCGCTGCCTTTTGAAAACGTCGACGATGGAACAGAGACGGCATAGTCTTACAACATTTGATGTATTATTAAAAGTTTGATACTGTCCAATTCGTATTTGCATTCTTAGTTACTTATATATGCTATATTCGACGCGTTAAGCCTAGCGGACTACTGTCATTATCTCTAAGTAAAATTGGTTTTAATGTTTTATTTTTGCGAATCCTATTTTAGAATCCTTTTTTAACTTCAATTCGTTAAGTCTAACGCCTCGAGCGATTACTGCATTTTATTAGATTTATTTAGAAACATTTTTCTCGTAGTTATACGCCTATTTGGTGTACAGACGTTTTAAGAAGCACTAGGATTGTTATAGCTGACTTTGCATGGCTTTTCGACGTTTTGGCATCTTTCTACTAAGCTGATTTATATCATTACAATTATTCTTATTACATTATTTATTTCATTGCATAGATATCTCGTTGGCTTGTCTCCTTTACGCTTGAGTGAATTTTTAGAATCCAGCTGCGTTAATTGATTCCTAGCGCAGGTGTGTGTAATATTTCACCCCAAGTAAGTTATATGGATTCGCTGTTCCGTTGGGGTGGCTACAGCTGTAGCAATAAACATTCATCCTCGCTAAATCTTTACTTGACTCTCTTAACGTTTCACTGCATATGCATTTATATTTTGAACAGAGGGAAAGGATCGCTTTTTAGCACACATAGAGTGCCAGATTCCTCAGGAGCCCAATAACTGTAATGGATAACTCAATAAATACTTAAATAAACAAATAAATTAATTAATAATGTATACTTAGTTACGTGAATAAATACATTTTTTCCATTCGATTTGCATGCGTGCCGGGGGGGACGGAGCGGTGTGTGTGTGTGTGTGTGTGTGTGTGTGTGTGTGTGTGTGTGTGTGTGTGTGTGTGTGTGTGTGTGTGTGTGTGTGTGAATACTGAAATCCATTCACATTTTTTTTCAGTAATTACATTCATCAGTTAATTACATTTCACATACATACAACAAAATGACACGATTGCCCTTGCAGGCTTGGGAGAGATGCGTCGTTGTTGTTGTCGTCGTCGTCGTCGTCGTCGTCGTCAAGCTCCTGGAGGGGGAGGGGGGTGGCACACGAACGCCAGCACATCAATATATATATTTTTTTTTTAAACACAGATTTCTACTCGACTTTCAAGGCTCGGATTTCATTAACACGTGACACACGTGTTACTACACAACCAACCCTTCGATATTTTAACATGGGGATTCTAACACAACCAACACACAACCTCTTCGATATTTGGACAGGCGGATTTCGCGTCGAGTTTTAACAAGGGGGTTTCAAAAACAGCTAACGCAGGTGTTTTTGAAACCCCACAAATCAACTACTCATATCATTATATACTTTAAATTAACTTGAAGTTTCCGCCTGTAGTTGTTAGGAATCTTGCCCTTGTGGTGTCGCTTCTCCTCACCTTCGCAGCCTTTTACATGCTACGCAGCAGGATCCATAGCAACGGTACTGGCACAAAATAACTTGTGTAGGTCTAGATACCAATTTCCTTCACCAAGCTTGTTATTGAGCCATCAGCCATATCTTAATCGGCGAAATCTGTTTCGGCGAAAGCACTTCCTAAAGGAACATTTTATTAATCTGTTATTTAGATCAGCTGCTTACAGTAATTTAATTTGACTACATGATTGGCACCTATGCCCTACTTCTCCCTTTTACAAACATGTATGTTTCTCTGCTAGGCCTAAATTAAGGTAGAGTATGTAAACTCAATAAATAATGACAATTTTATTACATATTGGTAGAGATCCATATGAAAATTCAGTGGCTGTTGTTATTGTGAGAAGAAATAAAGAAGGGAAAAGAAAAAGCAAGCGATAGAAATATGCTCAAGAACATTTATTAACTGAAATATGAGGTACTTCCAGAAAATAAGCTCTGTTTGGTAATAAAATTAAATTGTGTACAGATACAGAAAAATTATTTATTGCACAAAATTCTACAACTCTTTTTCACTTTTCAACTACTTTTCACACAACTGCTGAAATGTTGCAGGCATTTGTCATAGCGAGTCACAGGTTTTGTATACCTTCTTCATAGAAGTTTGCCGCCTTCGTCTTCAACCAGTTGGAAACATTTTGTTTCAGCTCTTCGTCGTTGTTGAAGTGTTGACCGCCAAGGAGGGATCTGAGATGCAAAAACAGATGAAAGTCACTAGAAGCGAATTCAGGGCTGCAGGGGCTGTGGTCAAACACGTCCCAGCCAAATCACTGTAGGATGTTTCTCGTCGTATTTGCAGTATGCGGTCCTGCGTTGTCGTGAAGAAACACAACACCCTTTGGCATCGCAAATTTGCCGATAAAGTTCTATTGTTTTCACTTTCCTAGTATTCAGAAAACGAATCACAGATCTGATTTCACAAGCGACGGGATTTTCAATCAATACCGACATTGTAAACAAACACAACTAAGCATACGTGGTTGACAGCGATCTCACAATGGCGCCCGTTTCTTCTCCTTGATACAGAGCGTCTACCTCGTATGTGCGGAACTGTGATCGCAGCGCTCCAGCGGAGATAAATTAAAACAGAACCTACTTTCTGGACGCCCCTTGTATTTCTTAAACCATGTGAAATTATATACTCGTTACAATTAGCTTCCTGTTGAGTCAAATTTATTTTAACAAACATTTTTTTCGTAGTTTAAATTTATTGAAAAGAAATAATAATTGGATAAAGAGTATTGTTGACGCTTATTATCATGATACTACTAAAATGTAAATGGGCTTACCATAGTTCTAATTTAATTGGGTTTCTAAATCTTCTAGATATTAAAATGTTATCTACTGAACATAGTAGACAAAAGCTTATCTCCCGGACGGTTATGAGTCAACGACTTACTGATATCTGAATAATTATTGCCACTGCTGTCTACCATTCTACCCAGAAGCTGTGAATCTAAAGCTACAGTACAGTAGCTAAGAACTCCATATTAAAATAAAAGGCAATCAGCACCAAAACTTTTAAAGGATTGTAGCTATTTTTATGAAGCTCCTTATAATAATTTATTGCTGTATTAGTTCTTTTAAAGCTGCCGTACGAGATACTCTTATGAAAAGAAAATGTATTAAGAAGTGTCCAAAAGGATAAGTAAGTTAAGGTATGATAAAATATTTGGATGTCATATGTATTGTAACTAACAAATAGACCTGAGATTTTGAATTACAATCTTTACCTGAGTGACTATTTATTCGTTGCAGATTGTTTATGGACACTTTACGTTAACTTCCATTTTCTTATGGTAGAAAGGTGTGCAATATCTACATAAAAGATTCTACTTGAACATTAAAATTCATAACGATGCTTGCTTTCCAAAATAACAAATGATTGCCACTTTTACTCTTGAAGTACTCTTTTACTGTGAAAGAATGTAAGAAACTTTTACCTTATTTTATACTTAGCAAAGGCTGATACCTTTTTATTAATAAATTTATTTAAGTTCGCTGCAACTTCCTAGGTCATATCGCGACCAATCTAACAATGTAGTTCAATTAGTAGCATAAAAATTACATTAAATACACAGGTTTACAATCAAACATATAAAATCACACATTAATTACATTAATTAGAAATAAACAATTTACATTAAATGCAAGTTACTAAAACAAGACAAGAACATACTCACAAATTAACAACAGTATTTTGGAAGAAGAATTATCATTACTTTTACACCATTGTGTTGATTATGGATTAAACTTGAATAGAGTATAATTTACATATATTTATATTGATTTCCAAATGTCAATATCCGTTAGGTAAGTAAAAAGCTTGCAGCGTGGTTTGAAGCTGTTTAGCAGTGTGGAGATGTATTCTATGAGAAGGTGGTAGATGGTAAGGTGTTTATGACATACGTTACACGTAGGCTGCGGCTGTCCTGAGAGGAGATATAAATGAGTGAAGCTGGAGTGACCAATTCTTAGACGGGTGAGGATTACTTGTTCCTTTCTAGCGAAAGACTTGGTTAGGTGGAGAGTCGTGGGTCCTTTTCCTACCTGATGTAATTTTTCTGGGTGTTGTTGATTCCACTCAGATCTGATAATTTTGTTTGATCACTTAAGATATGTCTTTTTCCAATGTGAAAATAAATATCAAGAATACAATGATGACTCTTTTCGCCAGCATATTTCTGCTTAGAAATCGATGACGTTTTCATTCTAGACGCCGTTCTGGACAGCGCCGGTTACCCCGCATGGCTTGCGGGCATCCGAGATAACCCAGGAGCTAATCCGAACAGCAGCTAAAGCTGAGCACCACATAATCCTTCCAAGCTGCTTGGAATGAAAATTCTTCCCCAAATTAAAAATAAAAAATACACCAGGGTGCAAGGCATTGCATCCTATCCTTCAATCCCTATGTACAAATCTGTAACCTCATAACAAGCATAAATCTAAAAACCCACATCTCACCTTACAACATCCCATACCATACCTGCGGTAAAACCATTAACGGGTGGGCACGCAGCAAAAACCTTCTGGCTGAATACAGCCAGCCAGCACCACATGGCATGTCGTGGCATCACGTTATCAGTGATATAACCTCAAATTTTGTTGGCTTTTGTCCCGGAGAGAAATTTGTGGAATTGTTAAAATTTGTGGAGCTGCTTGTGGATGAAGGGATCGTTTAATCTCTTTTTCTTAATGGCATAGTGACTTATGATATAAACAAAATCCACACAAAAAACTACACATAATAGTTATGCAATTGTGCGTAATTAAGTTTGTCTTTATTACCAACAGTACCTACAAAAATAAACTTTGGAATATTCTGCAGATGACTGAGTGGAGAAATGTTCATGATTTATTTTTCTTGCAATTGAAAGTTAAGTCATATGTTTTCATATCTTATATTTTAATATTTTAATAAATAAGTATTTTGAGTTTTTTAATTGTCCCCTTTTGTGAAGACTGTTCTCTTGCAAATTTTATGGAAAACATGAACGTATCAAATGGGAGATTAGATGTTATCATTTAAAACACATTAACTATTTTATTAGTACACTTGCCATTGTTACGTCTATGGTCACACATTATTACCAGAATATCAATTTTATTAGAGTACGTATAACTTACAACCTTCAGAATCACAAAATTGTTTTTGACCTGTGTGTATATTTTCTAGTGCAACAAACTCAAATAAACAGTAATGAGAAATTAGATAAACAGAGATCAGTTGTTTTTAATTGTACGTTAAACTTTTTTCCAGAAACTTGTATATATTTTACTAATGTTGTGTACATTTTATACAATTATAATACAATTTATAGTGTTACAGCAATTTAAGGTGTTTTGCCCCCGTCTTTTACCGCCCTTCTTGATGATTACACTGGGGAACAAAAAAAAATTATTTTCATATACCCGAAACAAAATAGGCAAATTCTTATGTAAACTGATCTGCTGATTCCAAAAATGCCCCTCAAAATGCTGTATCACGTAACGCGTTTTAGGTATTCATAATTTTTATGAAAACTTACAGAAATGCGATGTGATAACTCATATTTGATTAATTGAAAATAATAGGTATATTATTGCCAAATAACATTTAAAATAATAATTATTATAAATTATTATTATTACAATAAATAAACACAAGGTAATGATGAAAACCACATACCTGAATTATCTCAGTAGTGTTTCACTTTATATATATATATATGACATGTACTCTCCCGTTTGAGGAACCAACAATAGTCTCCCAACATGGCTGAATCCCAGCGATACCCTGGTAATGTCTTTCCATCTCAGAAATGTCCTGGTGAAAACGCTCACCTTGCTCATCACTTATAGCTCCTAGGTTTGTAGGGAAACTATCAAGGTGAGAGTGCAAAAAGTGGATTTTAAGTGACATACGGCAACCCATTTCTTTGTAGCTCCATAATAGTTCTGAGTCTAAAGTTTCATAATTTTGTTCTTTGTTATTACCCAGGAAGCTTACCACCACTGATTTAAATGACTTCCATGCTGCCAGTTCAACACGTTTAAGCTTTGATTCAAAAACACTGTCTTTAATAAGCAGTCTTATTTGAGGACCGACAAATATACCTTCCTTCAAATTAGATTCACTTATTTTGGGAAAGATGCTTCTTAAATACTCAAATGCACTTCCACTTTTGTCCAAACCTTTAACAAAATTCTTCATTAACCCGAGCTCTATGTGAAGTGGGGGAGAAGAACAATGTTTGGGTCTACTAAAGGCGCATACTTAACACTGTTTGCTCCAGGGGTATAGTGTTCCCTTTCCACCCACTCTTTCACTATAAAATGATTGTCAGTTGCACTACTGTCACATAAGCACAAGAAACAGCAATATTTTATGAAACCTCCCTGCAGTCCCATTAGCAATGCAACTACCTTGAGGTCACTACAAATTTCCCAGCCTTGGTTTTGATAAATAATAGCATCTAAAATGATGGACATGGAATCGTATGTCTCCTTCATTCCTGTGGCATGAAATAAATGTATTAGAGGTAGTAAATTGCCACTATAAGGCAACACTGCCTTTAAGCTGTATTTAGAAGAGTCAATAAAGAGGCGCCAATCTTCCACAGAATGTTCTATACCCAATCCCTTCATTAAACCATGAACATTAACACAGAAACACATGTTGTCTTTTGTTGTGAAATACTGTGAATACTGTTTATGTCAAGATCGGTAAAATGTTATTTTAGTCTCTTTTGCCAGGAAATTCCACTCCTGTAGCCTGGAACGCAGTAATTCTGACTCTTTTTTACCTAGTTTCAAATCACGAATAAGATCGCTTGGATCTTCTTGAGAAACAAAATGTCATTCTTCACTTCGTTCACATTGATATGTAGGGTCTTGGGATGTTGAGGGTTCACTGTCATCTAGATCATGATTTGAACTTGATCCATCATATTCTTCAGCCCATGCTTTCGGAGGATCAGGCACCGGAAGATCTTCACTATGAGGAACTGGTCTTATTGCTGATGGAACATTTGGATATTTGACACTCGACTCATTTTTTATAGACACACCTATAATATTGTATTACAAAAATAGCAGTCATTTAAATGGTTAGATTGTTCTCTCCACACCATAGGCAGAGTAATCGGCATAGATTTGCGCTTACCGTGTAGCCATTGATAAAGACCAGTTTTGCACGATATGCACCAAACATGGGGAGAAAAATCCTTATCTTGATCACCAAGGGCACAACCAAAGTATAATGTATATGCTGTTTTAGTAATACTTGTTATTTTTTTCGTTGTGATTTAGGGGTGAACTGTCTACACACATAACAAAGTTATTTGGACCATTAGTACATTTCCTGCTTCTGCTCTTATTCATATCTGTAACCTTTCATTAGCACCGCGAATAAACTACACTACACTTTCACAGCTGAATATGATCCGAAAGAAAAATTCAACACATATGAAAACCAGACCACCCACAGGAGCACTCAAGCTAACACATCTGTTTATTTACTCAGGAGGAGAGGAGTTTGATAAAGGGGGCCTATCTGTGAACCTAAGGGCTCAAGATAGGAATTTTTTCATTAGAGAAGACAAAATAAGGTGTATTTAGGTCTTCATGATAAGTTATGAAATCCTGCATCAGTAGTTTATGCAAACTTAATTTATTTTGAGTTGGGCACACCTATGTAAATACGATTTTTATAGTAGACTCTAAAATTAATTTTACTGATAAATCTTACGTGATGGAAAATTTGTTCTAGTTATTTGGAATATTATTCATACTCTTTACAGGTGTAAAATATTATTTAATAATAAAATGGCTATTATTTTAAATTAAGACAATATGAGTTGTTATCATACCTCATTTCTGTAATTTTATATAAAAGAATAAGAATATCTCAAAAACGTTACGTGATACAGCATTTTCAGAGGTATTTTTGTAATCAGCGAGTCATTTTGCATAAGAATGAGGCTATTTTGTCTCGGGTACAAAAAACGTGTTCCCTAGTGTTATCAGTGTCTGTATGGGTACTTTGACTTAATTCAATAGCTTTTCTCCCTTGAAGTGTCGAATTGTTCTCTCCTGCCGTTTTGAATAGCTTATATGGTCATGATTTATAGGAAGCTATTAGCAATTCTGACGGTTTAGTAATGATATGCTGTTTCGAAACAGCTAATGTTCTTTATACAAAACACTATTTGACTTTCTCGTTTTCATGTTTATTTGTAATGAAAGAGCCTGTAGAAGTGGCAACGCTTGAGGTGAGTGCAACTTTATTTTTTTTTATATTGGTTTGGATTTATTCTTTCTCTATTAGCTTTATAAAATGTCTCTAAGGAGGACCTCGAAACTGCCTCTCCCCCATCTCACTACACAGACCATGGACACACCATCACAACATAACAGCCTAGCGATGTAAATAATTGGCCTACATACCGGACTTTTTCAATTGCAAGTTAGTACCACTGACGTTAAAGAGCGCTGTAGTACCGTTCCTCTGGTAGCTCAGTTGGTAGAGCGGTGGACTGTAGCGGCATATAAAATCAGATATCCATAGGTCGCTGGTTCAAATCCGGCCCGGAGGAGGAAATTTTTATCTCCCTTTGCATGAATTGCTCACCATTCTGTGCCTTTGTTGTTTAGAAATGGATACGATCTCGTTAATTGTACCACCTGCAAAGTATTTGTTATTGTTGCTCCCTACATCCAATCCTAGTTAAACCAAAAGCCTATGTGTATAAATTATGAAAAACCTATTGTTATACATCCCAGCAGCATTAGTAGCTGCAGCTAAACTCTTCAATCAGTTGTTACTTTTGCAACTAAATATCAAAATAACGACAAATGTATTCAACAAAATTCCAGTCTGAAGCAAAACCATCATTATTGTGGAATATCTGAGTTTGCATAGTTCTAGTCTTACCTCAGTTTTATCATTTGAACAGCATTTTGTTTGTGTTATTTATTTTTTAACAGTGTATAGGAACTGAATTGTCTTAATATTCACAAAAGTGAGTTTATGCTATTTGCTCCTGCTTAACTTTGCCATATTGTACTAACCCTTTTTTTTGCAATCCTTATTTATATTACGACATACCTCAATATGCCAGTATTTACCATTATTATTTACTAAAATTACACCTATTAACATAATAAATGATTTCCAAAAGCGGTATTTAAATTATTATTTTGGAAAGTTTAAAAAATTGAGTTAGACAGACCTTTCTTAATTAATATTACATTAATGCTTCTCGACGACAATATTTAGTCTTATATTTTTTTTCTAATTTTACGTCATCCAAAGTGAAGTCATATCGGACGATGAATGGAATGGGCGAAATGACGCTCAAATGAGCCCAGGGTCTATAGAGCCTATAGTTATCAGACATTTGTCTTTCAGGATAAGGGAAAACACCGGAGAGATATTATCCAGGTAACTCACCCTAACCGAGATTCGAACTCGGGACCTCTTAAACGTGAGGCAGACACTCTACCACCACGCTACCGGGGCGGGTGATAATTCTTATAAAATACATAGTATAATGTATATATACATATTATCTCGCATGCATATATATAGTATTTTTGAGATATTTCAGTGTTTCTGATTCTCTAGTTTATGTTGTAACTATTTATGTCAACTTGTCTTCTAAGTTTACTTTTAGTCCAAGTATTGCTTCCTTTTTAAATTTGGCTTTTATGCTTATGCCGGAAATAAAATCTTGTAACGGAGGCCAGGTATCCCGGTATGAGCACTAACATCCGAGATACGTCCATTTTGATTTTAGTTTGAGGATCTGGCTATAGAAGAGTGCGCTATCAACTGTTAACCCTAACACGATACCAGACAAATGAGCCCTATGTTTACAATCTTGCAACAGCAGTAAGTTCATAAAGCAATACTTTTAAGTTAGGCCTAGTTTTCGATGATTTTGTATCTGATAATACTAGAGAAATACGTAGAAAGCATGCTAAGCGAGCGTTCTACCGCCTGAGCTAGTCCACTTTTGAATCTATAGTTTGGGGATGTTGAAGTAGAAGTTTACACTACTTGCTGTGAAATCTCAGATGATATTGCACAGTTGGCCCATGTTTCCAAACTTGCAACAGCAGTAAATTAATAAATAAGGATTTAGTTTCCACGATTTATGTCTGATGATCCTAAAGCGACATTAAGAGAGAGGTACACTTAACATAACATAACATAACATTTCTTTAAGTGTCATTTTTCTGTTTGTTTGAATTTTTATTGATAGAAATATTTTTAGAGGTTATTACTTATTTTTAAGTCATGTGTAACAAACAAACCAGATTTCTTTTTTAATCTTTTGCTTTTTGGGTTGCATTAAACTTATATTATGAGAATCAAATTTCAGAACTCCATTCATACTTTGTTAAGCATTTGTAGCCTTGAACAACAGATTAATTGCATGCAAGTAAAAGGTTTCTATCTGTTGTAAGGCAGACATATCCTCTATAGAAAAGTACCCAGTATGGTTCAAAATAAAAGAACAGAAAAAATAAAGGAATAGAACGTGACTAAAGTTAATTTCCTCTGATGTGAAATAGCATGTGGTTCCAAAATAGATATTAATAAAGAGCTAAATGACTAATTGCCTGAAATTCATTGGTTGAAGAATCATATTCTGCCCATAGGAATACATTTTACAATTTATCTCTTCTTACAATTTCAGGTTGAAGGGACACGAGGTTTACTGGCTAGATCCTTTTGTTATGTAACTGGCGCATCTGTAACTGTAGCCAGTAATCCCCTTTATAACTCTTATCCCATAAAATGTGGACAGAATGCGTTTGTTTATTGGAATTTAAATTTATATTAGGTTGTCTCATTTATAATATCGGTTTTTTATTTTGTTATTTTGGAAAATTTGTTGAATTTCTTTGCTTTGGCAATGCTATTTACAGGATGTCATGGCTAGTGTTGCATACATTGCGAGTGTGTATCAATCTTCTGTTGTTAATGAACAATCAAAAATGCAGATAACAAAGTTTGAACTTAGAGTCTTTCTAAACCACTACTGGAAAAATTATAAAGCTGCTACTGCAGGTCGAAGAACATGTGATGTGGAAGGAGGTGTCTTTAGTGAACGCTGCCACAACGATATCTCCAAGTTTTAATAATAGAGACACTAAAGAGTAACCACGTTCTGGAAGCCCTAAAGTATGGAATATTGAGGACAAACGACAGTTTTGCGAGAAAATCCATATAAAGGTAACTGTACACTTTCGTAAGAACTTGATGCATCAAAACATACCATAGATCGTGACATTAAGGCAGTTGGAAAATCATACAACAGCTGCAGATCTGTACCTCATGAATTGACACATCAACAGGCTGAACGTTCAGTGGACATCTGTCGTTAGCCTATCCGTAATCCCATATATGATACATTTGTCAGGAGAATTTTTACTTGTGATGAAAAATGGATACATTACCAAAACCATCATGCCTCGTAACAGGCTTTAATCCCCGCCATTTCTACCAAAGTAATTGTTTAAAAATACCAGTTTGGTCCCAAAGTAATGTTGTGTGTCTGATGGCATTTTAAAATGTGATTCACTGGAAGTTTGTTCGCGATTGATGCGAATGTTTATTTTTAATTACTGCAACGAGTTCATGAATTTTAAAGACAGAGATACCCAGCATTAGTTAACCGAAGTAGAGTTCTATTCCAACAGGACAATGCAACACCCTATACTGCACGATCAACTATGGAAAAAAATTCAGGAATTAGGAGGAATCGAACAGTTACCCAGCATACAGCCCAGATCTCACAGCATCAGATTATCGTCTTTTTTATCCATGGTCCATTTTCTACGTGGAAGAACTGTTGACAACTTTGAAGCAGTGCAAGTGAGTGCCATCGGATTCCTCGCACCAAAACCAGAGACTGGTACCATCGTGGAATAATAAACCTCACTGAGCGATAGCTCAAAGAGCATAGAATATAATGGTCTATTATTTGAAAATTAATTCATTGCTTGTCAGAACACATTACAAGCAATTATTTTGCTTAAATTACGATATTACTAATGAGACAGTATATATAATAGCATCATAAGCCTCTAAGCTCACGTAAACAGTGTGGACAACAGTGTCTAATCCTATACATGGACCGGCTATATCTCTGCCAACCCGTCCATCTACATATGTTTCAGTTCATCGTAAATAGTACTGCGCACCATACCACTGGGGTATGCTGTAGTTCATTGGTCCATTGTTTAAAATGTATTCACACACAAGTTCCAAACAATAAAAAGAATTATCACACCACACGCATGAGCTGAACAACAAACGGGGAAAATATATATGAGTGGCTTGGGCACTTTTATCCGTTCACCTCAGGCGGTAAAATCGCTCTCCTCAACATTTACGTAATGCACTGACCCAGAACCAGATAGTCCAATAGTAGTTAAATAAGTTTGGTCCTAGTTAACAACTTGGGGGCGTAGCTCAGATGGTAGAGCGCTCGCTTAGCATGTGAGAGGTACCGGGATCGATACCCGGCGCCTCCAAAGTACATTTTGTTTTTCTATGTGTGTTTATTATTGTTTCTAGATCTGAATTTGATTTAAATACTATGTGCAGAGTAGTTGTAATCAATGTCGACATTCAAAGAGTCCACCAGATCCTGTCTTAATTTTTGATTAAATTATTAGCAAGTAAAACAGTGCAATTTTTTGTTCTTGTAATAGGGCATTGTCCATATTCTATACAATGAAGTGATTACTTTCTTCACAAAATTCTAGAGTATCTTCCGTATATTTTTACCTTTTCTGCAAGTATATTTATGGCTGGAAAATAAGGTACTACTTTCTACAAAAACAATTTTATGTCTTGATGTCATCAACAATACGCGTGCCTTTCAGCCATTTGTCCCACATTCAGTCTTGGATTTGAGTCACTTTATAGCTAATATACATGAGGTTTATAAAAACCTTTTATGTTTTAATCGTGATGCTTTATAGCTTAATTAATATTATGATTTATAGCTTAATCGTGATGCCGGATTTCAGTCAGCTCCTCTTGGAAACCGGCCTTAAAATGGAAATCCGTCGAATTAAGAAGCAAAGATCAATACAGCTTGATAATCAGGTTAAGTAGTTACGTTTCTTTGACAGAATTTTCTATACTCACGCCATTTCCTGACCTGGCATTTAATTTACTGAAAACAGTCTTTTGTTCAGTAATGCTAAATTTGATAGTGTTTTGTCTTTGTTTATAGTTGTGTTATATCCAGTATTTCATTTGTGGTTATAATATTTTATAAAGATCCTAATGATGGGAGAGATATACACTCCCGAAACGTTGAGATCTAATCATCTCTTCACCTGGATGGCTGCCCGAGAAGAAAGTGGACCTTTTATGTTGTTACTTAGATGGTAACGTTGGATCTCAATTGTCTTTCATACTTGTTATTTCTAGACTGCAAGTTTTCCGTCTTGTGCTATCAAATATATAATAATAATAATAATAATAATAATAATAATAATAATAATAATAATAATAATAATAATAATAATAATAATAATAATAATAATAATAATAATAATAATAATAATAATAATAATAATAATAATAATAATAATAATAATAATAATAATAATAATAATAATAATAATAATAATAATAATAATAATAATAATAATAATAATAATAATAATAATAATAATAATAATAATAATAATAATAATAATAATAATAATAATAATAATAATAATAATAATAATAATAATAATAATAATAATAATAATAATAATAATAATAATAATAATAATAATAATAATAATAATAATAATAATAATAATAATAATAATAATAATAATAATAATAATAATAATAATAATAATAATAATAATAATAATAATAATAATAATAATAATAATAATAATAATAATAATAATAATAATAATAATAATAATAATAATAATAATAATAATAATAATAATAATAATAATAATAATAATAATAATAATAATAATAATAATAATAATAATAATAATAATAATAATAATAATAATAATAATAATAATAATAATAATAATAATAATAATAATAATAATAATAATAATAATAATAATAATAATAATAATAATAATAATAATAATAATAATAATAATAATAATAATAGTAATAATAATAATAATAATAATAATAATAATAATAATAATAATAATAATAATAATAATAATAATAATAATAATAATAATAATAATAATAATAATAATAATAATAATAATAATAATAATAATAATAATAATAATAATAATAATAATAATAATAATAATAATAATAATAATAATAATAATAATAATAATAATAATAATAATAATAATAATAATAATAATAATAATGATAATAATAATGATAATGATAATAATAATGATAATGATAATGATAATGATAATGATAATGATAATGATAATGATAATGATAATGATAATGATAATGATAATGATAATGATAATGATAATGATAATGATAATGATAATGATAATGATAATGATAATGATAATGATAATGATAATGATAATGATAATAATAATGATAATAATAATAATAATAATAATAATAATAATAATAATAATAATAATAATAATAATAATAATAATAATAATAATAATAATAATAATAATAATAATAATAATAATAATAATAATAATAATAATAATAATAATAATAATAATAATAATAATAATAATAATAATAATAATAATAATAATAATAATAATAATAATAATAATAATAATAATAATAATAATAATAATAATAATAATAATAATAATAATAATAATAATAATAATAATAATAATAATAATAATAATAATAATAATAATAATAATAATAATAATAATAATAATAATAATAATAATAATAATAATAATAATAATAATAATAATAATAATAATAATAATAATAATAATAATAATAACCTAATATGTTCCTTGAAGTGTAAAGACCTCCTGATAGAAGGTAGCTCTGTTTCACTAACATAGTGACCAACTCCGTGTTAGGTTGTGTCTGGAGTTTGGTTTGAGTTGATTTCACTGTCACATTGATTAATTTAATTTCGCTACCACTCTGATTATATTCATTTCACTGTCACTAAGTCAACTTGGGATGTTGTTTGTGGGCTGGCAATGTCTTCATTTTGTAGTCGAAATCCAATTGCTCTCCATGTTCCCCTGCTTCTTGCTGTTCTGGACCATTGCTTGTTATGTAGAATTCTGCCCCTCTTCCTTGGTATTCCTCTGTGCCAGTCTCCTGCGTTTAATATGTTTATCTGTTTCCAACACATGAAAAGCAAGTAAAAAGAGCTCTGGTGTGGTTAAAACCTGTGCATTCAACATATGAATGGCCAATAAGAACTAATCAGGGTTACTTAAAACATATGTATCTAAGACACAGAATGCCAACAAAGTTGATAAAACTGACATATGAATTCCCTTGCAAAAAACTTTGATGTTAATTTACTTGAACATTCAAGTCCGCGATAGGGATTCATTTCGTGTTTAGCAGCAATTCGGAAAGAACTCCTATTGAAAGCTCCTGAAATTCCACCCTCGAGACCCTGTTAATAAGTTTTGCATTTAGAACGTATGCGATAATGAAAATGAAATACATAAACAAGCTTAAAATAATGCGCTGGATCTACGCGGTAATACATCGCTTTTATGAATATTTTATTTCTTTATCACTCATGCAATGCTATAATTCGAAGTTGATCTATAAACGCGTTTAACACCATTTGTACTACTTTCTCAGCATACCTTTCTAATGATTTCATTTGTTATCAACAGTAGGTGATCTTGTAAAAACTATACGTAAAGAATATTTCAGGGAAAAATTCCATTGCGTTGAAATCTGAGATCTTCGTGATCTTCAGTTAACTCCTTCCGAATTTGCTTATTTGGTATATTTTCGCCAAAAAAATTGCCATGATTTCTGCATTGTGAGCAGGAGTCCCATCTTGTTGAAAATGGAATTCTTTATCACAGTATTCCCTATCCATGTATAATTGTATACCACTGCTCATCGTCCTTTGTCCTGTTGTTTTTAAGAGTTTAAATTAAAATATAAGGCAATAAAATCAGAGAATAGAAAGAAAGGTGGTGCAGATTTTAGATCTGGACTGTATCGGTGACAGTACAGCTCAAAAGATGTACTTAATCTAACGTAGGTATTTGTATCAGGTGATCGTAGATTAATTACGATATGGGGCTGTCTTCAATAGCTGGATGCTGCAAAGTGAGCTTTTACAAACGTATAGGTTTTTCTAATGACATAACACTTATTCCTAAATTATATCGGGATATTTACACGAAAGTAAATGGTTTTGCAGCGTGATGGACGCTATACATTTAAAAATTAAATTTTTATTGCGAGAACAATGGAACAAAGAAAGAAAATTGTGGAAAAGCAGATTAAAATATTATTCAAAGTATTAAAAATTAAGTAAGGCCAAAGAAATATGGTATGTTGCAATAATTATGAGCTTCCTCTATGTTGGAATTCTTTACAACAAATATAATTTTTGTTTGGAGTACCCCAAAGCTCCATGCTTATCGTTACACTTTTCCTGCTGGCAATAAACGACATACTGAACACTGTTCACCCCCCTGTAACAGCGTGCCTATTTGCTGATGATCTGACCTTTTTCTGTAAAAGTAATAACATTTCAACCACCCAAGCTTTACTACAAGACACTGTAACAAGGATACAAATTTGGACATCACAAACAGGATTCAGTTTCTCTCAGCAAAAGTCAAAATGTATTTGCTTTAGCAAAAGTTCAATGCATCTTCCAAACCCTAACATCCACCTGTATGGAAAACTCATTGAAACAAACAAATAATTGAAATTATTGGGACTTACTTAACTTCGACCACAACCTATCATGGAAAACACATATTTCGAACCTAAAGGAAGACTGTCCAAGGCGCCTAAATATATTAAAAACATTATCAGACCGTAATTGGGGTGCTGATCAATATGTCCTACAGCTGACGTATCAAGCTTTAATCCTAAGCAAACTTGACTGTGGAGCTATTGTGTACAACTCTGCAGCACCGGCGTTACTTAAGCTGCTGGAGGTGATTCAAAGTTCTGCTATGAGGATTGTATTAGGAGCATATCGTACCAGTCCGGTCTCTAGCCTACTGATAGCAGCCAATCAACCACCGTTAAACACCAGGAGAATACAATTAAGCATAAAATATGGAATCAAAATAGCAGCAAGACCTCATTTAAGTATCCATTCATATGTTTTCCCCAATACAGAAAGCAATAAGACCATGTTATCTACTGAACATAGTAGGTAAAAGCTTATCTCCCGGACGGTTATGAACCAACGACTTACTGATATCTGAATAATTATTGCCTCTGCTGTCTACCGTTCTACCCACTGAAATACCAGAAGAAGTGAATCTAAAGCTTCAGTACTGTAGTTAAGAACTCGCATATTAAAATAAAAGACAGTCAAAACCAAAACCTTTAGCTATTTTTATGAAGCTCCTTATAATAATTTATTGCTGTATTAGTTCTATTAAAGCTGTCGTACGAGATACTCTTATGAAAAGAAAATTTATTAAGAAGTGTACAAAAGGCTAATTAAGTTAAGGTATGATCAAATATTTGGATGTCATATGTATTGTACCTAACAAATAGAACTGAGATTTTGAATTCCAATCTTTAACTGAGTGACTATTTATTCGTTGCAGATTGTTTATGTACACTTTACGTTAGCCTCCATTTTCTTACGGTAGAAAGGTGTGCAATATCTACATAAAAGATTCTACTTGAACATTAAAATTCCTAACATGCTTGCTTTCCAAAATAACAAATGATTGCCACGTTTACTCTTGAAGTACTCTTTTAATGTGAGAGGATGTAAGAAACTTTTACCTTATCTTATAGTTAGCAAAGGCTGATACTTTTTTATTAATAAATATATTTAAGTTCGCTTCAACTTCCTAGGTCATTTCGCGACCATCTTAACAATGTAGTACAATTAGTAACATAAAAATTACATTAAATACACAGGTTTACAATCAAACATATAAAATTGCACGTTAATTACATTTATTAGAAAAAACAATTTACATTAGATGCAAGTTACTAAAAACAAGACAAGAACATACTCACAAATTAACAACAGTATTTTGGAAGAAGAATTATCATTACTTTTACACCATAATGTTGATTATGGATTAAAACTGAATAGAGTATAGTTTACATATATTTATATTGATTTCCAAATGTCAATATCCTTTAAGTAAGTAAAAAGCTTGAAGCGTGGTTTGAAGCCGTTTAGCAGTGTGGAGATGTCCTATGGTATTCCATGTTGCTTTCCGTTTCTTTCGTATTTATTACATTCTATGAGAAGGTGGTAGGTGGTAAGGTCTTTATGGCATACGTTACACGTAGGCTGTGGCTGTCCTGAGAGGAGATATGAATGAATGAAGCTGGTGTGACCAAGTCTTAGACGTTGAGGATTACTTGTTCCTTTCTAGCGAACGATTTGGTTGGGTGGAGAGCCGCGGGTCCTTTTCGTACTTGATGTAATTTTCAAGGGTGTTCTTTCCCGTAGGGGAGGGGATACGTCCCCCTCAGCTGCCGTGGTGCGGGCGCTGCGGACCCTTAGCACTCGTGGTATCTCTGACGTTACTAGAGGAACCTTGGGCCGAACTGCCGAGCCCCTCCCGTCGGGGAGTTATTTGGATTGGGTTGGACTCGAGGTTACAATATGTTCCCGACACCCACGGGGAATTGGGTACCTCCAGCCAGGCCACGGCCACCCGGAGCGGGTAGAGGGTTGCCTAAAAATCCCGGGTACTAGCCTGCAGAGCTAGTAGAAGGTGTGCTAGATCACCAGGAGGCCCCACCGAGGTTTCGGTACTCTTCCCTGCGGGTTTGACGCGCGTAAGTGACGTATCCACTTCCATCCCGTCTTGATGTTGTGCTCAGCGGGGGGGGGGGGGAGGCTTTTTAAGAAATCTGGTATTGCCCTATGAAAAGAGCCCCAGAGTATCCATCGCTCCCGGGTAGATGGAAGCCCGTGTCCTAGGTCCTACGGGTCCAGGACTAATGGGAGTAGATCCTCTGCACATAAAAATGGTGTTGTTGATCCTATTCAGATCTGAAAGTTTTGTTTGATCACTTAAAGTATATATTTTTCCAATCTGAAAATCAATATCAGGAATACAATATTGACTCTTTTCACCAGCATATTTCTGCTTAGAAAACGATGACGTTATCAGTGATATAACCTGGCATTCTGTAGGCTTTTGTACCGGAGAGAAATTTGTGGAATTGTTAAAATTTGTGGAGCTGCTTGTGGATGAAGGTATCGTTTAAACTCTTTTTCATAATGGTATAGTGATTTATGATATAAACAAAATCCACACAAAAAGCTAAACATGATAATTATGCAATAATGCGTAATTAAGTTTGTCTTTATTACCAAACGGTAATTACAAAAGCCCGCCTCGGTAGCGTAGATGGTAGCATGTCTACCTCACGTTCAAGAGGTCTCGAGTTCGAATCTCAGTCAGGGCGAGTTACCGGGATAGGGTATTTTCGGGGGTTTCCCTTATGCTTCAAGACGAATGTCGGGTAACTCTAAGCTCCATGGACCCTGGACTCATTTGAACACCATTTTACCCAATTCATTCATCGTCCGATATAACTAAAAGTTGGGGCGGACGTAAATTAAAAAAAAAAGTACTTACAAAAATAAAATTTGGAATATTCTGCAGATGAATATTCTGCAGATGACTGAGTGGAGAAATGTACATGATTTATTTTTCTTGCAATTGAAAGTTAATTCATACGTTTTCATATGTTATATTTTAATATTTTAATAAATAAGTATTTTTAGTTTTTTAAGTGTCCCCTTTTGTGAAGACTGTTCCCTTGCAAATTTTATGGTATAAAGGAACGTAACAAATGGAAGATTAGATGTTAGCATTTAAAACACATTAACTATTTTATCAGTACACTTGCCATTGCTAAGTCTATTGTCACACATTATTTCCAAATATATCAATTTTATTAGAGTACGTATAATTTACAACCTTCAGAATTACAAAATTGGTTTTGATATGTGTGTATATTTTCTCGTCCAACAAACTCAAATAAACAGCAATGAGAAATAGATAAACAGAGATGATTTGTTTTAATTATACGTTAATAAATTTTACAGAAACTTGCATCTATTTTACTAATGTGAACATTTTATACAATTATAATATCATTTATAATGTTACAGCTATTTAAGTTGTTTTACCCCCGTCCTTACACCGCCCTTCTTGATGACTATCAGCGTCTGTATGGGCACTTTGACTTAATTCAAGAGCTTTTCTCTCTTGAAGGGTGGAATTGTTCACTCTTTTGTCCTTTTGAATGGCTTATATGGTATTGCTTTATAGGAAATTATTAGCAGTTGTTGCTTTTTCGAAACAGGTAATGTTCTTTATACAAAACACAATTTGATTTTCTCGTTTTCATGTTTATTTGTAATGAAATAGCCTGTAGAAGTGGCAACGCTTGAGGTGAGTGCAACTTGATTGTTTATATTGGTTTGGATTTACTCTTTGTCTATTAGCTTTATAAAATGTCTCTAAGGAGGACCTCGCAGCTCCCTCTCCCCCACCCACCACACAGATCATGGACACACCATCACAACATAACAGCGAAGCGAAGTAAATAATTGGCCTACATACCGGACTTTTTCAACTGCAAGTCAGTATCACTGAAGTTAAAGAGCGGTTTAGCAACGTTCCTCTGGTAGCTCAGTTGGTAGAGCGGTGGACTGTAGAGGCACAGTAAATCAGACATCCTTAGGTCGCTGGTTCAAATCCGGCCAGGAGGAGGAATTTTTATCTCCCTGGGTATGAATTGCTCACCATTCTATGCCATTATTGTTTAGAAATGGTTACGATCGCGTTAACAGGACATTTTTGTATCACATGCACCCAGTGCTGCAAAGGATTCGTTATTGTTGCTCCCTACATCCAATCCAAGTTAAACCAAACGCCTATGTGTATAAATTATGTAAAACCTATTGTTCTACATCCCAGCAGCATCAATAGCTGCAGCAGAACTCTTCAATCAGTTGTTACTTTTGCTATTAAATATTAAAATAGCGACAAATGTATTCAACAAAATTCCAGTCTGAAGCAAAACCAATATTATTGCGGAATATCTGAGTTTGCATAGTTCTATTCTTACCTCAGTTTTATCATTTGAACAGCTTTTTGTTTGTCTTATTTATTTTTAACATTGTAAATAACTAATTGACTGAAATTCATTGGTCGAAGGATCATATTTTGACCATAGGAATATATTTTACACATTATCACGTCTTACAATTTCAGGTGGAAGGGACACGAGGTTTATTGGCATATATCCTTTCGTTATGTAATTGGCGCATCTGTGACTGTAGTCATTAATCCCCTTTATAACGTTTATCCTATAAAATGTGCAGTGAATGCGTTTATTTATTGGAATTTAAATTTATATTAGGTTGTCTCTTTTGTAATATCGGTTTTTTATTTTGGTATTTTGGAAAATTTACTGAACTTCTTTGGTTTGGCTAGGCTATTTACAGTATGCCATGGCAAGTGTTGTATACATTGCGAGTATGTATCAATCTTCTGTTGTTAATAAACAATCAAAAATGCAGATAACAAAGTTTGAACTTAGAGACTTTCTAAACCACTACTGGAGAGAAGATTATAAAGGTGCTGCCGCAGGTCGAAGAACATGTGAAGTGGAAGGAGGTGTTGTTAGTGAACGCTGCCACAACGATGGTTCCAAGTTTTAATAATACAGACACTAAAGAGTTACCACGTTCTGGAAGACCTAATGTATGGAATATTGATGACAAACGATAGTTTTGCGAGAAAATCCATATAAAGGCACCTGTACACTTTCCGAAGAACTTGATGCATCAAAACATACCATAGATCGTGACATTAAGACAGTTTGAAAATCATATAGAAGCTGCAGATCTGTACCTCATGAATTGATACATCAACAGGCTGAACGTTCAGTGGACATCTGTCGTCAGCCTATCCGTAATCCCATATATGATACATTTGTCAGGAGAATTTTTACTTATGATGAAAAATGGGTATCTTACCAAAACTACGATGCCTCGAAACATGGCTTTAATCCCCGCCAATCTACCAAAGTAATTGTTTAAAAATACCAGTTTGGTCCCAAAGTAATGTTGTGTGTCTGATGGCATTTTAAAATGTGATTCACTGGAAGTTTGTTCGCGATTGATGCGAATGTTTATTTTTAATTACTGCAACGAGTTCATGAAATTTAAAGACAGAGATACCCAGCATTAGTTAACCGAAGTAGAGTTCTATTCCAACAGGGTAATGCAACACCCTATACTGCACGATCAACTATGGAAAAAAATTTAGGAATTAGGAGGAATCGAACAGTTACCCAGCATACAGCCCAGATCTCACAGCATCAGATTATCGTCCTTTTTATCCATGGTCCATTTTCTACGTGGAAGAACTGTTGACAACTTTGAAGCAGTGCAAGTGAGTGCCATGGAATTCCTCGCACCAAACCCAGAGACTGGTACCATCGTGGAATAATAAACCTCACTGAATGATAACTCAAAGAGCATAGAATATAATGATCTATTATTTGAAAATTAATTCATTGCTTGTCAGAACACATTACAAGCAATTATTTTGCTTAAATTACGATATTACTAATGAGACAGTATATATAATAGCATCATAAGCCTCTAAGCTCACGTAAACAGTGTGGACAACAGTGTCTAATCCTATACATGGACCACATTTCATCGTAACCGGCTATATCTCTGCCAACCCGTTCATCTACATATGTTTCAGTTCATCGTAAATAGTACTGCGCACCATAACACTGGGGTATGCTGTAGTTCATTGGTCCATTGTTTAAAATGTATTCACACACAAGTTCCAAACAATAAAAAGAATTATCACACCACACGCATGAGCTGAACAACAAACGGGGAAAATATATATGAGCGGCTTGGGCACTTTTATCCGTTCACCTCAGGCGGTAAAATCGCTCTCCTCAACATTTACGTAATACACTGACCCAGAACCAGATAGTCCAATAGTAGTGAAATAAGTTTGGTAGCACTTAACAACTTGGGGGCGTAGCTCAGATGGTAGAGCGCTCGCTTAGCATGTGAGAGGTACCGGGATCGATACCCGGCGCCTCCAAAGTACATTTTGTTTTTCTATGTGTGTTTATTATTGTTTCTAGATCTGAATTTGATTTAAATACTATGTGCAGAGTAGTTGTAATCAATGTCGACATTCAAAGAGTCCACCAGATCCTGTCTTAATTTTTGATTAAATTATTAGCAAGTAAAACAGTGCAATTTTTTGTTCTTGTAATAGGGCATTGTCCATATTCTATACAATGAAGTGATTACTTTCTTCACAAAATTCTAGAGTATCTTCCGTATATTTTTACCTTTTCTGCATGTATATTTATGGCTGGAAAATAAGGTACTACTTTCTACAAAAACAATTTTATGTCTTGATGTCATCAACAATACGCGTGCCTTTCAGCCATTTGTCCCACTTTCAGTCTTGGATTTGAGTCACTTTATAGCTAATATACATGAGGTTTATAAAAACCTTTTATGTTTTAATCGTGATGCTTTATAGCTTAATTAATATTATGATTTATAGCTTAATCGTGATGCCGGATTTCAGTCAGCTCCCCTTGGAAACCGGCCTTAAAATGGAAATCCGTCGAATTAAGAAGCAAAGATCAATACAGCTTGATAATCAAGTTAAGTAGTTACGTTTCTTTGACACAATTTTCTATACTCACGCCATTTCCTGACCTGGCATTTAATTTACTGAAAACAGTCTTTTGTTCAGTAATGCTAATTTTGATAGTATTTTGTCTTTGTTTATAGTTGTGTTATATCCAGTATTTCATTTGTGGTTATAATATTTTATAAATATCCTAATGATGGGAGAGATGTACACTCCCGAAACGTTGATATCTAATCATCTCTTCACCTGGATGGCTGCCCGAGGAGAAAGTGGACCTTTCATGTTGTTACTTAGATGGTAACGTTGGATCTCAATTGTCTTTCATACTTGTTATTTCTAGACTGCAAGTTTTCCGTCTTGTGCTATCAAATATATAATAATAATAATAATAATAATAATAATAATAATAATAATAATAATAATAATAATAATAATAATAATAATAATAATAATAATAATAATAATAATAATAATAATAATAATAATAATAATAATAATAATAATAATAATAATAATAATAATAATAATAATAATAATAATAATAATAATAATAATAATAATAATAATAATAATAATAATAATAATAATAATAATAATAATAATAATAATAATAATAATAATAATAATAATAATAATAATAATAATAATAATAATAATAATAATAATAATAATAATAATAATAATAATAATAATAATAATAATAATAATAATAATAATAATAATAATAATAATAATAATAATAATAATAATAATAATAATAATAATAATAATAATAATAATAATAATAATAATAATAATAATAATAATAATAATAATAATAATAATAATAATAATAATAATAATAATAATAATAATAATAATAATAATAATAATAATAATAATAATAATAATAATAATAATAATAATAATAATAATAATAATAATAATAATAATAATAATAATAATAATAATAATAATAATAATAATAATAATAATAATAATAATAATAATAATAATAATAATAATAATAATAATAATAATAATAATAATAATAATAATAATAATAATAATAATAATAATAATAATAATAATAATAATTATAATTATAATATCATCATCATAATTAAACCTAATATGTTCCCTGAAGCGAAAAAGCCTCCTGCTAGGGGTAGTCTGTATCACTAACACAGTGAACACCTCCGCGTTAGGTGCTGATGAACGCCCTTAAAACACAATCATCAACTCCGCGTTAGGTTGTGTCTAGAGTTTGGTTAGAGCTGATTCCACTGTCACTTTGATTAATTTAATTTCACTAACACTATTATTATATTCATTTCACTGTCTCTAAGTCAACTTGGGGTGTTGTTTCTGGGCTGGCAATGTCTTCATTTTGTAGTCGAACTCCTATTGCTCTCCATGTTCCTGTGCTTCTTGCTGTCGTGGACCATTGCTTGTTATGTAGAAGTCTGCCCACCTCTTCCTTGGTATTCCTCTGTGCCAGTCTCCTGTGTTTATATGTTTCCAACATATGAAACGTAAGTAAAAAGAGCTCTGGTGTGGTTAAAACCTGTGCAACCAACATATGAATGGCCAATAAGAACTAATCTGGATTACTTAAAACATATGTATCTAAGACACAGAATGCCAACGAAGTCGATAAAACTGACATATGAATGTCAACGGATGTTGACCGAGGTGTATTCTCTTCAAAAAAAATTTGATGTTAATTTACTTGAACATTCAAGTCCGGCGATAGGAATTCAGTTCGTGTTTTTCAGCCATTCGGAAGGAACTCCTATTGTAAAATCCTGAAATTCCACCCTCGATACCCTGTTAAAAAGTTTTGCATTTAGAAGGTATGCGATAATGAAAATGAAATACATAAACAAACCTAAAATAATACCTTATATCTACGCGGTAAAACATCGCTTTATGAATATTTTATTTCTTCATCACTCATGCAGTGCTATAAATCCAAGTTGATCTACAAACGCATTTAACATCATTTGTACTACTTTCTTGGCATACCTTTCTAATGGTTTCATTTGTTATCAACAGTAGGTTATCTTGCAAAAGGCGTATATAAAAATATTTCAGGAAAAAATTCCATAGCGCTAAAATCTGAGATCTCAGGATCTTCAGTTAACTCCTTTCGAATTTGCTTATTTGGTATATTTTTGACAAAAAGAATTTCCACGATTTCTGCTTTGTGAGCAGGAGTCCCATTTTGTTGAAAATGGAATTCTTTATCACAGTGTTCCCTATCCATGTATAATTGTATACCACTGCTCATCTTCCTTTGTCCTGTTGTTTTTTAAGAGCATAAATTAAAATATAAGGCAATAAAATCTGAGAATACAAAGAAAGGTGGTGCAGATTTTAGATCTGGACTGTATCGGTGACAGTACTATTCAAAAGATGTACTTCATCTAACGTAGGTATTTGTATCAGGTGTTCAATCTTCATCTTATGCAGTATCAGTGTTATCACCTGCGGTGCCGTATGTAGTAAAAGTGGGCGTTAAACACTGCACACTTCACTTCAGTAGTTGGCAGCGGAAGAAAAAATTTCAAGAGTTTAACAGTATTTCTCTTCTACATTTTGTTGTTTCTGTATTCATTGTTTCATTTTGCAATACTTGATTAGTAAGTAAATCGTTGTCAACGCGTATTCGTTTATGTAATCTAAATTTACAATTCATTTGTCAATTGTAATGGTAACAAGGATAAACCAGGCCATTAATACTTACGGTTCTGGTTTTACTGGATATCAATACTTACGAGAGGTACCGGGATCGATATACGGCGTCTCCAAAGTACCTGTCGTATTTAAGTTAATTGATGGAAATTATTCATTTCTTCTCAATAGCCGGATATAGTAGATCTACTAGCCGTAGATCCTACTGGTAGATCCGTGGTTCAATTCCCGGGCGTGGCATGAATTTTTCGTGTCGAATCTATCAGTCAATCCAATACCTTAGCCTATATACGGCTAGTGAGATAAAAATGAATAATTTCCATCAATTAACTTAAATAATAAGAGTTACATTATGAAGCCAGGGACTTAAGTACTTAACAATAGTAAGTCGCCACAAACGGTGTATCTCGGATGCGAGAGTCCCTAGTGGTTTACCGGGAAAATATATGAGCCAACTGGAGAACTTAATGTCATGACTGCAAAGTGGCCATTGTAGCTCAATGGGTAAGAGTGACTGGACGGACACCAGTAGATCCGTGGTTCAACTCCCGTCTGTAGCATTGAATTTTTCATGTCGACTCTATCAATCCAATACCTGTCGTATGCTAACTAGAAACTTTATTTATTGGATAGCACATCGTGCACAGCACAAACTATTATGCCGACTGAAGGTACTAAGAAAATTGAACTTCTAGGAAACATTTCTCAGACATTACATTAACATGAAAATCTTGTGCCTCAGGGCTTAAGAATGTGTTCCGAAGTGTCCGAAAGTTAAAAAATGAATACAATAATTACCTTGAAAACCACCAAATTTAGAAGATAAATTGTTCCCGTTGACAGTACTGACAGGCTGGTCTAGCTGGTTTAATTCAGTAGTTCACAACTTCCTGTGTGCTGCAGTTTGGAGGTTTGATCTGTGATATTTGATTTTATTCATGTTGCCTACAACCTTTTGATTTCAAATAAGATACTTTAATTAGGAAAAACGGGTTTTTAACAATTGTGTTACTCTAGTTATCTGTTACTCTTCATTTCAGCCATGTCATTACTTATTAATTCTCCCCCAAAATTTGAGCGAAATTAATGCGAATTTATGGTAAAATATTCACCACAATACACCACCAGTTAAAATTATGTATGCGAATTTTATAAATAATTGTCACCACAAAATTTTGCCTCTGTTTAAAGGCATATTACAATCTTCTGCAACATTTAAGTAGCTTATTTTATGACTTAATTAACCATGAGTTAGTACAGTGGTTGTAATGTTATGTGATAACAGCGGAAAGGAGTTAAAAATATTATACCCCTGGTTTGACTGGAACCCACAATCCCCGGTTTAGGAGACCGATGCCTTATCTATTAGAGCCACAGGTGCTGATGCAATGAGTGACGTTAAAGTACTGGTTATCAGACGTCGGCTGTATTCCCTTATTAGGAAGAAATAACTTTGCTACGCAAATGGCTAAGTGTTTGCAATTAAAATCATGGAGCGTGTTTACGGAAACAGAGAATTGTTTACCAATCAAACGAAAGCAACTTATAAAAATAGGGCCATTTATACATTCAGTTTGTTCTATAACAGTAGTTAAGCATAAAATTCAAAACAGCAATAGAAGCCAGAGGTATATTTTAAAAACCGTCCCTACTTTGGGTTTTCATTGCATTTCCATTACATTATTCTAAAGAAAATGCGTAATGTTCCCAAGATTATTACCGAGCGGGATGGCTCAGTCAGTTTCGGCTGTGGCTCGCATTCGGGAGGCCACCTTAGCCATGGGTTTTTTCGGGGGGTTTCCGGGTCACTAGGCGAATACTGGGTAGGTTAATTACATCCCCCGAATTTCCTGTCCCTCCATTTCATTTCCATTGTTATTTCATATCATGTCTCATCTGGTGGTCTCTTTCAGGATACAAGTGTCGGCGGGACTCTCAGCGGTGCATGGCAGGATGATATGCGCTGAGGGAAACTACTTCCTCCTCCGGTAGGTCGGTTGACGGTCTCCGATCCTCTTCTGGGACCATTTCGGGACCACCAGCCAGGGACCTTTGGGGCTCGGATCGACTGCCTGGGATCATTAGGGCTCGGCTGCTGGTCTCGTTGCCGTCCCGCTGAAGGGGAGCGTGTTCGTTGTCCTGAGCTGTCGGGTGAAGTCTTTAAACAAATAAACTGTAGGGACCATGCACTCTGTACTGTTGTGACTCCTGGAATCGGCCACTCTCTGTCTCCTCTCTCCTCATCCTTCTTCCCGGTGGTGCCCCCACTTGGGGGCATGGGAACAATGGGCCCAGCATGGTGGCCTACGTACCAAATACCCTCCGTAATGAAATCGCAATTCCAAATCCCAAGATTATTACACTATGCTCTTAGAAAAAGATTTAAACCGAGGTTGATGGCTCCGGCAGTTTCGTCCTTCGCTCGCATCCTGGAGGTGCGGGTTCGATTCCTCACCAATGGGATTTTTTTTTTACTTTTTTTCATTTTTCGGGACGGTTCCGGGCCAATATGTTGGACCATTTCAAAACTTGGCTGGTATACCAGCTGTATTGGTCTGCCGGGGGGATTTCTAACTGGTTAATTTTAGGCACCTTACCAAATGCACTGTTAAGGCTCCTTGTGAAGGCCACCCAGTTCTCCTCTAGTCTCATCCTTCCTCCAGGAGATGCCCCATTTGTGTCAGAGGAACAATAAATCAAGACCGGTCGCAGTACCGAATCCCCTCCGTGGGACTTTTATCCCATCCTAAGACAAGATTTACCTGCACAGATTTCACAGATGGGGTAGTGAAGTTGGACGTACTACCCACTTCCGGGGAATTGCAATTTGCAGTGGTTACCGCAACGCTTCTCTACTCTCCTCAGACTTCTGTAATCTTTTCTCACGTTATCATTCCTTTACATCATAGCTTATTCCTGTGGGAGGGTCACTTCAGGGACATAGGCACAAATGCTCTACAGGTCGATAGATTAATTCCTTCTCTGAACCTTGTCATAGTCATGCAATCATATTTATACAGTTTCGTTAATTCAGACTGATTTTACTTAAGTCAGTTTTTTCTGTTCTCCTTTGATATAATGTGGCATCAAGGTTTACCATTAAACGATGGCTATTGCATGTTATGGATATTGTATATATACGAGTTCACAGCTCTACCAATTGGAGTCATGTGTTTTCTTACAATACCGTAATTACTAACTAGCAAATTGAAAATGACAGACCAGTAAGCAGGACTACATTCCTGGCTGTGATATCTCTGCTACCTTCCAGAGGGTAGGGTATCCCCAGCTGGTATATGCAAGTACTCACAGTTTTTATAAAAATTTAAATTAGAATATTTAGAATTTGATTGAGATATAAAACCAACTAAAAAAATAACATAAGGAGGACAAAATATGTATTGTCATATCTGGTATTTACAGTAATTATTACATCTTGAAGCAAGTTAAATGGAAAGAATTTAATTAGGAAGGTCATTCAAAGAACTCAATTACACACTGATGAAGTAATATTTAAAATAAATGCATCACTTACAAATAAAAAAAATCCTTTCTGCAAAATAGGTTTACTTATATGATAAAGCCCCTCTTTCGGTGATTTTGTCCACCAAATTTATATATGATACATTCATAAACGGGTACGTTCAACACAAAGTTCAGCATTGTGGTAGAGATTATAATAAAGGCCGGAGGGATGTCCGATCGCATGTGATACAAGTTAGCTTAGCCATAGAGTACGAATATCAGATGTACAACACGGCCATCATATGCGGAAACGTCGATAGTACTGTGCGAGCTAGTGAAGGACTGCATTGCCCACCTCGGTAGCGCGGATGCTAGCGTTTCTACCTGACTTTCAAGAGGTCCCGAGTTCGAATCTCTGTTAGGTTGAGTTACCTGAATAAGGTTTATTCCGTTGTTTTCGCCAATTCTTAAAGTCGAATTTCGGGTAACTCTAAGCTCTATGGACCCTGGCCTTATTTGAGCATCATTTCATCTATGACTTAACGTTGGAGGATGTGAATTACATAAAAGGGGCCAAGGTCAGTTTGAAGTTTAACGAGATTTTTTTTTGGGGGGGGGGGGGGTTCCATAGAGCTAGAATTCGCGTGTATTTTTTTTCATCTCGTAGTGAAGCAATTACAATGCTCAGGCTGTACCAACTTGCAGTTGTTTACAATGGTACGGACTACTGTTTACCGAGAAACAGAACTCTATAAGAATAAAATGAAGGCAAGTTATAACTCTGCGTGAACCACAAAAATAGAGAAGGAAGCATTAATAATAATTGAAGCAGAGATACACACCGCAGTGTGGACCTTTAAGAAAGTTACGTGTGGCTTGGTTATTGTTATCTGTTCACCTAAGGCGGTAAAATCACGCTCCTTGCCATTTACATAATGCAATGACCCACAACCCGAAAGTTCAATACTAGTTGAATAAGTTCCGCGTCCATTAGCAAATCGGGGGCGTAGCTCAGATGGTAGAGCGGTCGCTTAGCATGTGAGAGGTACCGGGATCGATACCCGGCGCCTCCAAGGTAGCTTGTGATTTTCCATGTGCGTTTATTATCATTTCTTGATTTGAAATTCCTTTAAATGCTGAGCACAGAGGTGTTGTATGAAAAGTAAACATTAAACGACTGTGTAAATGCCTACCCTAAAACAATGAAATATCCACCACGAGCCATAGAATCTGGTTATTTTCTGTCATGGTAATCAGGTATTGTGAATTCCTGATGTGTTGTTGCTTTGTGCACAGAATGCTAAGGCACCTTCCATGTAGTTTTGTCTTCTGTGTCGTATACTGAGAGCAGCAGGGTGTTGCCTATCCCCAATACATTTTTATTATGAGATCGTTGTTTTTATACGTTGTTTCTTTTTCAGATCAGTAATTCTCAACCAAATGTTCAGTGTTTATTTTTGGATTCGAGCCGCTTTACTACTCATATACATGACGCTCATGGAAGCATTTCCTTTTGCAATTTTGGTGATAACGCAGAATTTTAAATGTCCGTTCTACATGTTAATCCCAAACTACGGACTTGTATTGTTGTATTATCCAGAAATTGGTGGGATAAAATCTGTGCTTCCAATACAAGGAATGCCCATAAGAAAAAAATTTGGTTTGGTAAAAAAACTGTGTATACAAAATAAATAGAGCAAATAGGAAGAGTTAACCTAAGCTGCATAAAAATGTATTGAAGTATATAAGATATGGAATGTCAATGAAATTAATACACTAGATATATGAATGTAAATGTATGTTATTACTATGCAGAAATTTTATAGTTATTGTGACTTTGTGGGTTCGTGAAATGAAAAGTCCAATTTCACCACTCAAAAATGTTCTTTATTTCCACCGACTTACAGTTTAACTCTTGCCAATTACACAGAATTGCGTACTGCACACAATTACAATTCACCAGTTCGTCCGTTACAATTTCACTTGTACTCGCGATTATTTAAACTCTGATGCACGTACACAGTTACGTACAGTCTTCCGTTGCACAACCTTGTCGTTCATTAACACGGCGCTCCCTTCGCTAGCACGTCACTGACTAACTGTTCGCTCGCGCCAGCCCCTTTTTATAGGAATATCGCCGTTTTCTCGACTTCTCTGGTTTCCAAAGGAAGGTTCCAGATGGCCGTGGAAGAGAGGGAAGGGGCCGGCAGCGCAAGCGACACTTCTTCCAACCTTCCCCCCCCCCCAGTTAGTGACAGAGACTGATGAGTGGGCTGGCCCAGCTGTCTCGGGGTCCTTCCAGCGGTCGCCGGTCATCCCTTTCCCTAATTGGGTGACACTGCTCCCTCCTCAAAGCTGGTCGTCCTGAACAGCACCATTGTAGTGGGCTAGACGATCCAGGTGTACCACCAACATCTTCCCTCGGGGAACCTTCTGGATGCGGTAGACCACGTCGTCAATCCTCTTCACCACCCGGTACGGTCCTTGCCATGGCTGCTGGAGCTTCGGGCAGCGTCCCTTGGTCCGGGTAGGACGGTACAACCAGACCAGGTCACCCTGCTGGAACCCTTGGCTGTTGGCTTGCCTATCATATCTGGTCTTCATGCGGTCGCTCGCCTTCTGGATGTTCTGGCGAGCCATCTCGTGCATGTCGTGGAGGCGGTCCACCAGGTTCTCCACATACTCGGTCACCGGCTGCTTCGCCGCGTGAGGACTTCCGAAAGCCAGGTCACAAGGGAGGCGTAACTCTCGACCGAACATTAAGCTGGCTGGCGTCATCCCAGTTGTGTTATGTGTAGACGAGCGGTAGGCCAGCAAGAACAGTGGCACTTTGACGTCCCAGTCTCGCTGATGGCTGGCCACGACCTTCCTCAGGTGTTCCTCTAAGGTCTTGATGTATCTTTCGACCATGCCATCCGACTGGGGATGTAGAGGCGTCGTGCGGGTCTTGTTCAACCCAAGCCTTTGTAATGCCTCCTTCATTAGGTTGGACTCAAAGTTGGTACCCTGGTCACTGTGTAGCTCTAACGGCACCCCAAATCGACAGAACACTTGCTCCACGAGGCAGTCTGTGATTGTCTTTGCCTCTTGGTTTGGGATGGCATACACCTCCGGCCACTTGGTGAAGTAGTCCACGACCACCATTAGGTACTTGTTGCCTCGGTCGGAAACTGGGAACGGTCCAGCAATGTCAACGGCGATCCGTTCGAATGGCGCTCCGACGTTGTACTGCTGCATGCGACCCCGGCTCCTAGTCTGGGGGCCACGACTCGCCGCGCACACGTGACACTGACGGCACCATCTCTCAGCATCTGCTCGGAGTCTCAGCCAGTAGTAGTGCTGCCGTAGTTTGTCAATCGTTCGGTTCGCTCCCAGGTGTCCTCCCGAAGTACCGGCGTGCACTTCCTCCAGGACTTCCGGGACCTTAGTCCGGCGAAGTACCAACTGCTCTCTCTGCGTCTTCCCATCGGGTGATTCCCATACCCGGAACAGCACGCCCTCTCTGGTCTTCAACGAGTCCCATTGGGCCCAGTACGACTTGTAGGTGGCGCTCCTTGGTGCGATGTCCTCCCAGGTTGGTCTCATCCCTGCCCCCACTTCCCTCAAGAGTGGCCCCAAGTCTGCTTCCGCCAGCTGCTCCCTCCTCAGGCCTGCGCTATCCCAGCCTTCAGCAGGCACTGCCACAACTACTCGGACTGCTGCGGCACGCTCCTTCTCTTCCACTCTTGTGCACTGGCCGCACTCTTCTGGACAGGGTCTTCGGGACATGGCGTCTACGTTACCGTGGCTCTTCCCTCTACGATGTTCCGAGGTGAAGTCGTACTCCTGCAGCCTCTGGACCCAACGTGCTGTCTGGCCTTCCAGGTTCTTAAAGCTCAATAGCCAGGTTAGGGCGGAATGGTCAATCCTCAGGTGGAATGGCTGACCGTACAGGTACTTGTGGAAGTGCTCCAATGTCTTTACTACCGCCAGTAACTCCCGTCGGGTGACGCAGTAGTTCTTCTCTGCCTTGGATAGCGTCTTGCTGTAATAGGCTATCACACGCTCATGGCCGTCCTGGATCTGCGATAGGACACCTCCAATGCAATGGTCGCTGGCGTCGGTGTCCACAATGAAGGCGCCACCCGGTTGTGGGAAACCCAAAATTGGAGCACTGCACAGGATCTCCTTTAGGTGCTGGAAAGCGTTTTCGGCGTCCTCTGTCCACACATAGGGCCGGTGTTCCTCCGTCAGGCGGGTGAGGGGTATTGCGGTGTTGGAGAACCCCTTTATGAAGCGGCGGTAATAACTGCACAGCCCCAGGAAACTGCGCAACTCTTTCTTATCCCTTGGGCGAGGCCAATCTCTCACGGCCTTTGTCTTCTCCGGGTCTGTGGCCACTCCGGTTGCTGAGACTATGTGGCCCAAGTAGTTAACTTCCTTGCGGAAGAGCTGGCACTTCTTCGCGTTCAGCTTCAAGTTGGTCGCTTGCAGTCTCTGTAGCACCTTACTCAGATTCTCGAGGTGATCTTCAAACGTCTTCCCGACGATGATGATGTCGTCCAGGTATAGCAGGCAGGCATCGTAAGTCAGCCCTCTCATCACTGACTCCATAAGGCGCTGGAAGGTAGCTGGTGCGTTGCAGAGGCCAAAGGGCATAACCGTGAACTGCCAGAGCCCTTGGCCCGTCGAGAATGCGGTCTTCTCCTTGTCTCTCGGGTATAGAGCTACCTGCCGGTAGCCCGACTTCAGGTCCAGGGTCGAGAACCACTGTGCACCAGCTAGCGTGTCCAGGGTGTCGTCAATCCGGGGTAAGGGAAAACAGTCCTTCCGGGTGACGGCGTTCAACTTTCTGTAGTCTACGCAGAAGCGCAGCTCACCGTTCTTCTTTGTCACCAAGACTACAGGGGAACACCAAGGGCTGTCAGACTCTTCAATCACTCCCCTGGATCTCATGTCCTCCAGCATGTCTCGTACCGCCCCTTGCTTCGCCAGCGGAACGCGTCTATGTGGTTGCCGAATAGGCCGGGCGTCTCCGGTGTCGATGCGGTGAAGCACTTTGTCCGTGCGGCCGTAGTCACTATCGCCTTGGCTGAAGACGCGCTCGTATCGCCTCAGTAGTTGTCGAACCTTCTCCAGCTGTTCTGCGGTCAGGTGGTCGGCCGCCCTCTCCAGCAAGCCTTCTAGCCGGGGCCCCAGGTGTTGCTTCGGCTCCGGCTCCTGTGTCTTTTCGATTGCTGTTACGCTCACTACGGGCTCGCACATTCCCAACTCCCTCCCGGCCTGGACGTCGTGATCGGCGTCCGTAGGATTTAGCAGTCTCACGGGCACCTCCTCTCGGCACGGCAGCAATGTCCTGGCTACACACAGTCCGTTTACAGGCGTCTTCTGGTCCAGCATCATGTTCCTGGTTCTCTGGCCCTCCAGTCGCGCCGTCACCACCACCATCTCCTCGCGGGGACAACCACGTCTTCGTCCAAGACGACCCTGCAAATTCCAAGGCGCTCTTCGGGTTGACGGAGTATAACCTCTTCTCCGTTAAGCCGCAGGACCTTCTTGCCGACGTCGACCGTCGCCTCGTAGCTCCTGAGGGCATCCAGTCCCAGAATCACCTCCTCAGCCACATTCGCGACGAACACCCACAGACGCACGGCACTCCGTCCCAAGTTCAGTTCCAGCAGGGCCTCCTTCTCCACAGGCAAGGTGTCGCCCGATGCCGTGACAAGCTGCTATGGTCGGTTTGGCTTCCTTGCCGGCAAACCCTTCGCCACGTCAGGTCTGATGATGGTCACGGCCGCCCCGGTGTCCACCAGCACGCGGCACGGCTTCCCTCTTACCCAACCGTCCGCGATGAGGCTGTTATCCATACGCCGGCTGACGGCGCGCAGTGTCACTCGAGGGGATGGTGATGATGGCGCCGACGTGCCCCTCTCCACGACGGCCCTTACTCGTTTTCCGGCTGCTCTTCCTGGTGTAGGCAGTCTCTCTGCAGGTGTCCGGGCTGTCCACACTCCCAACACAGGCCACTAGGTGTTCGCCGGCGTCCCTCAGCTGGTCTTCTGTCTCCGACGTAGCGGACACTCCTCGTTCTCGACGTCAGAATGGATGTTATTTTGGCCGCCTCCATCCTTAATGCCGCTGTCAGCACCTCGTGGATGGTTTTATATTCCCCGAGCATTAGGCGCTGACGAATCTCCGTGTCCCGTACCCCGTCGACAAAATTGTAGGCGGCTTCGCGGGATACGAACTCCAGTGGCAGGTCAACCAAGGCCTTGCTAGCTAGCTGCTCGATCGCAATGGCGAACTCCTGCAGCGTCTCCCCCGGCTGCTGTGACCTTGCCTTTAGCTGGCTGCGGTATGCTGCGGCTAAGCGGTGGTTCCCGAAGCGATCCTCCAGGGCTTCCCAGATGTCCTTGGGCGCCGCCGTCGTCTGCACCGCGTTTAGGACTTCCGCGGCTCTTCCCTGGAGGCTGGCTATTAACTGTGTGGCCTCCTCCTCCATTGACCATCCGTTGTGCCTGGCCACTGTGTCGAACTGGCGGCGGAAGACCTCAAACGTTGACGCGCCGTCATACTTGGGAAGTTTGACGCGCGGCGATGTTATGTCGCGTCCCGGTGCGTTGGCCTTCAAATCCTTCAACCTCCTGCCGACGACGTCCTCCACCATGGCGCTCAGGGACTTGGCGCTGTTGTCGGCCTTTCCTTCCAGCTCATTAACGCGGCTCGCCAGGTCTTCGACGCGCTCGCCTAACTCTGTGACGTCCTCTTTTACGCCGGCCAACTGTTCTTCAAACTTTGCGGCGAGAGCCTCGTTCGCCACCTTCATTTCCGTGGCCAGACTGCCGTTCGCTGCTCTCATTTCTGTGGTTAACTCGGCCTTATTTCTTCCATCTTCTCGGTGATGTTGTCGTTAGCCGTCTTCATTAGTTTCAGTTCCGCGGCCAGGTTGTTATTTGTAGTCTCCAGCTTCGCGGCCAGGCTGTTATTTGCCGCTTCCGTTTTTGTTGTTAATTCGGCCTTCATTTCTTCCATCTTCCCGGTGATGTTGTCGTTGGCCGTCTTCATTTGTTTCAGTTCCGCTAAAATCTTTTCTAATACTGCCTCCATTGTGTTATGTCGCACTCCTGACACCAATTGTGACTTTGTGGGTTCGTGAAATGAAAAGTCCAATTTCACCACTCAAAAATGTTCTTTATTTCCACCGACTTACAGTTAAACTCTTGCCAATTACACAGAATTGCGTACTGCACACAATTACAATTCACCAGTTCGTCCGTTACAATTTCACTTTACTCGCGATTACTAAAACTCTGATGCACGTACACAGTTACGTACAGTCTTCCGTTGCACAACCTCAAGGGACGCTTCCCGAAGCTCCAGCAGCCATGGCAAGGACCGTACCGGGTGGTGAAGAGGATTAACGACGTGGTCTACCGCATCCAGAAGGTTCCCCGAGGGAAGATGTTGGTGGTACACCTGGATCGTCTAGCCCGCTACAATGGTGCTGTTCGGGACGACCAGCTTTGAGGAGGGAGCAGTGTCACCCAATTAGGGAAAGGGATGACCAGCGACCGCTGGAAGGACCCCGAGACAGCTGGGCCACGCCCACTCATCAGTCTCTGTCACTAACTGGGGGGGGGGGAAGGTTGGAAGAAGTGTCGCTTGCGCTGCCAGCCCCTTGCCTCTCTTCCACGGCCATCTGGAACCTTCCTTTAGAAACCAGAGAAGTCGAGAAAGCAGTGACATTCCTATAAAAAGGGTTTCAGAGAGACAGTGAGTGACAGTTCTTGGTGTAAGAAGGCAGTGTTAGTCAGTGACGTGTTAATGAACGAAAAGATTGTGCAACGGAAGACTGTACGTAACTGTGTATGAGTATCGGAGTTGATGTAATCGCGAGTACAAGTGAAATTGTAACGGACGAACTGGTGAATTGTAATTGTGTGAAGTACGCAATTCTGCGTAATTGGCAAGTGTTTAACTGTAAGTCGGTGGAAATAAAGAACAGTTTTGAGCGGTGAAATTGGACTTTTCATTTCACGAACCCACAAAGTCACATTATTTTATTTGGACATTCAACTACGTCAACGCTCTTCAACTGCTTTACTTTTACAGAATAAGCGAACACTATTTGATGAATTGCAGGAATTTACTGTCATAAAGCGTTTAGGCGCTTAGGAAGCTAACCTTGTTAAAGATCATATTTTTAGCACCATTACGTCCGAAAAATGTATGTCATATGTCTGCGAAAGCATTTTGATACTAGATGTGACTTGAAGATTTAAGGAATTTGCATTTGCATCTTTGAGAAGCGTGAGAAAGCAAAGCTGAATGTCTTCTATAAGGACAAGATTGTGCCATTTATGACTGAGCTCTTGTTAAAGGAAAGAATTACGAATACGATGTTTAATGAGGAACATGCCCGCCTCGGTAGCGTGGTGGTAGCGTGTCTGCCTCACGTTCAAGAGGTCCCGAGTTCGAATCTTGGTCAGGGTGGGTTACAATGATAAGGTTTTTTCTGGGCTTTTCCCTTATACTAAAAGACCAATGGTGGGCAACTCTAAGCTCTATGGACCCTAGGCTCATTTGAGCATCATTTCACCAATTCCATTCATCGTCCGTTGAGACTTAACGTTGGAGGATATAAATTAAACACACAAAAGAAGAACATGATTCTTTATCTGTGGAAGGGTATATTGAACTACCCGAATATTTCATTAAAATTTACGAAAGTCATTGAAACATACAATACTTTTCTTCCATTTTAAATAAATACATCTCCTACGCAAAAAAACTAAACAACAACAAAACATAGAGAAGACAACGAAGCAAAAACGAACTTCCCTTCTGCAAAATACTTTTACTTAAATGATAAATACCTCTTTCCATTGTTTTGCTCATTATTTTATTAAGCCACATTAATAAATTCATACCGACAGCTTCAATAGAAACCTGAATATCTGTGTACACATTCAAATCAAATCACGCAAACTTCAAGCATTCTCGTTCTCATCCTACCTTTCAACTTGCTTGAGGGTTCACTTTGTCCCTTTGGTGTTGCCGTTCTAAACACACTAGTGCAAGCTAATACCTCTAAATTCAAAGTGGAAACAGAAAATATACATTTATACTTATTTGGAAGGGGAGTTTTTGTTATTATTTGAAAGCATCGTGTGATGTCTTTAGAAGATGAACTTAAATATCAGGTTTAGTATTCATCGATTCTTTTATTTAGTTATGCTATTCATACAAGCACAGACTTGCACACACTGATTTTTCATAAAAATGATCTTTAAACCAAGGACTCTCAAAACATGTCTTGATGCTGAAATCTCGGAATCGGATTTTTTTTAGTTAAATGCAATATTTGGCAGCGGGAGTTAAAATTTCAAGAGTTTAACAGTGTTTTTCTTCTACATTTTGTTGTTTCTGTGGTCATTGTTTCATTTTGCAATACTTGATGTGTAATTAAATCGTTTTCAACACGTATTTGTTTATATAACCTAAATGTACAATTCATTTGTCAATTTTTATGGCAACAAGAATAAACCAGGTCATTAATGCTTATGGTTCTGGCTTTACTGGACATAAGTACCTACGAGATGTACCGGGATCGATACACGGCGCCTCCAAAATACCTGTCGGATATAGTAGATCTACTAGCCGTAGATCCTACTGGTAGATCCGTCGTTCAATTCCCGGTCGTGGCATTGAATTTTTCATGTCAACTCTATCGGTCAATCCAATTCCTTAGCCTATATACGGCTAGTGAGAAGAAATGAATAATTTCCATCAATTAACTTAAATAATAAGAGTTAAATGATGAAGCTTGGGACTTAAATACTTACAACAGTAAGTCGCCACAAACGGTGTATCTCGGATGCGAGAGTCCCTAGTGGTTTAACGGGAAAATATATGAGCCATTTGGAGAATTTAATGTCATGACGGCAAATTGGCCATTGTAGCTCAATGGGTAAGAGCGACTGGACGGAAACTAGTAGATCAGTGGTTCAAATTTCGGCCGTGGCATTGAATTTTTCATGTCGATTTTACCAATCCAATACCTGTCGAATGCTAACTAGAAACGTTATTTATTAGATAGCACAACGTGCACAGCAAAATCTCCTATTACACTGACTAAAGATTCTAAGAAAATTGAACTTCTAGGAAACTATTCTAAGACATCATATTAACATGAAAATAGTGTGCCTCAGGGTTTAAGAATGTGTTCCGAAATATCCGAAAGTTAAAAAAGAATACAATAATTTCCTTGAAAACCACCCAGATATAGAGGCTAAATTGTTCCCGTTGACAGTACTGACACGCTGGTCTAGCTGGTTTAATTCAGTAGTCCACAACTTGCTGTGAGCTGCAGTTTAGAGGTTTGATGTGTGATATTTGATTTTATTCATGTTGCCTACTATGTTCTGATTTCAAATAAAATATTTTAATTAGGAAAAAGGGGGTTTTAACGGTTGTGTTACTCTAGTTAGCTGTTACTCTTCATTTCAGCCATACCATTACTCATTAATTCTCCTCGAAAATTTGCGCGAAATTAATGCGAGTTTATGGCAAAATATTCGCCACAAAACACCACCAATTAAAGTTATGAATGCGGATTTTATAAATAATTTTCACCACAAAATCTTGCCTCTATCTATTGCACACGCTACAATCTTCAGTAACATTTAAGTAGCTCATTTTATGATTTAATTAACCATGATCAAGTTAGTGCAGCGTTTGTAATGTTATGTGATAACAGCGGAAGGGTGTTAAAAATATTGTACCCCTGGTGGGACTCGAACCCACAATCCCCGGTTTAGGAGACCGATGCCTTATCCATTAGGCCACAGGGGCTGATGCAACAAGTGACGTTAAAGTACTGGTTATCAGACGTCGACTGTGTTCCCTTATTAGAAACAAATAAGTTTGCTACGCAACAATGGCTAAGTGTTTAAATTAATAACATGGAGCGTGTTTACGGAAACAGAGAATTGTTTAGCAATCAGACGGAAGCAAATTATAAAAGTAGGGTCATTTATACATTCAGTTTGTTCTGTAACAGTAGTTAAGCATAAAGTTCAAAACAGTAATAGCAGCCAGAGGTATATTTTAAAAACCGTCTCTACTTTGGGTCTTCATTGGATTTCCATTACATTATTCTAAGAATAATGTGTAATGTTCCTAAGATTATTACCGAGCGAGATGGCTCACCTGGTTTTGGCTGTGGCCCGCATTCGGGAGCCGACCTACCTGAATCATGGGCATTTTCAGGGGTTTCACGGGTCACTAGGCGGATGCTTGGTAGGTTAATTACATTCCCCGAATTTCCGTCACTCTATTTCATCTCCATTATCATTTCATATCATCTCTCATCTGGTGGTATCTTTCAGGATAGAAGTGTCGGCGGGAATCTCAGCGGTGCATGGCAGGATGATATGCTCTGAGGAAAACTACTTCCTCCTCCGGTAGGTCGGTTGCCGGTCTCCGATCTTCTGCTGGGACCATTTTGGGAATGCCAGCCACGGACCTTTGGGGCTCGCATCGACTGCCTGGGACCTTTAGGGCTCGGCTGCTGGTCTCGTTGCCATCCCGCTGTAGGGGAGCGACTATGTTGTCCTGGGCTGTCGGGGAAAGTCTTTACCCAAGTAAACTGTAGGGAAACTGCCCTCTGTATTGTCGTGAGTCCTTTGGTCAGCCTCCCTCTGTCTCCTCTAGCCTCATCCTTCCTCCCGGGGCAGAGGAATAATGGGCCCAGCATGGCGGCCTACGCTCCAAATACCTTCCGGAACGAAATCCCAATCCCAAATCCCAAGATTATTGCACTATGATCTTGGTACAAGATTTAAACCGAGCTGGATGGCTTCGGCGGCTTCGTCCTTCGCCTGCATTCTGGAGGTCTGAATTCGATTCCTCACCAGTGGGATTTTTCGTTTTTTTTTTTTTTTTTTTTTTCGTTTTCTTTTCCCCCTGTTGCGGGACGGTCTCCGGGCCGATTGGTGGATAGTTTCAAGACATGGCTGGGATACTGACTGTATTGGTCTGCCGGGGATTTCTAACCGGTTAATTTCAGGCACCCTACCATACGCACTGTTAAGACTCCTTGTGTAGGCCACCCAATTCTCCTCTACTGTCATCCTTCCTTAAGGATATGCCCCATTTGTGGCAGAGGAACAATAAATCAAGACTGGTCGCAGTACCGAATCCACTACGTGCGATTTTATCCCATCCTAAGACAAGATTTACCTACACAGATTCCATCGATGGGGTAGTGGATTTGGACGTACTACCCGCCTCCGGGGAATTGTAATTTTCAGTGGTTCCCGCAATCCTTCTCTACTATCCTCAGACTTCTGTAGTCTCTTCTCACGTTAGCATTCCTTTATATCACCGCTTCATCCTGTGGGAGGGCCACCTCAGCGACATAGGCACAAATGGTCTACAGTTCGATATATTAATTCCTTCTCTGAACCTTGTCATAGACATGCAATCATGTTTTTAATGTTTCGATGCTTCAGACTGCTTTTATTTAAGTCAGTGTGTTTCTGATCTCCTTTAATATAATGCGGCATTAAGATTTACCATTAAACGATGGCTATTGAATGTTATGGATATTGTATACATAGGATCGCTACAGTTCACAGCTCTACCAATTGGAGTAATGTGTTTTCTTACAATAACATAATTGCTAACTTGCAAATTGAAAATGACAGACCAGTGTGCAGGACTACATTCCTCGCTGTGATATCTCTGCTATCTTCTGGAGGGTATGGTATCCCCAGCTGGTATATGCATTTACTCACAGTGGTTATAAAAATTTAAATTAGAATATTTAGAATTTGAGAGAGATATAAAACCAAATAATCATAACACAAAGAGGACGAAATATATATTGTCATATCTGGTATTTACAGTAATTATTACATATTGAAACAAGTTAAATGGAAAAAATTTAAATAGGAAGGTCATCCAAAGAACTCAATTACACACCGATGAAGTAATATTTAAAATAAATGCATCACTTACAAATAAAAAAATAAATTCCCCTCTGCAAAATAGGTTCACTTACATGATAAAGTCCTTCTTTCAGTGATTTTGTCCACCAAATTTATATATGATACATTCATAAACTGGTAGGTTCAACACGAAGTTCGGTATTGTGGATAGAGATTATAATAAAGGCCGGAGGGATGTCCGATCGCATGTGATACAAGTTAACTTTGTCATAAGGTACGTATATGAGATGTACAACACGGCCATCATATGCGGAAACGTCGATAGTACTGTGCGAGCTAGTGAAGGACTGCATTGACCGCCTCGGTAGCGCGAATGCTATCGTGTCTGCCTGACGTTCTAGAGGTCCCGAGTTCGAATATCGGTTAGGGTGAGTTACCTGAATAAGGTTTATTCCGGGGTTTTCGCTAATCCTGAAAGTCGAATGTCGGGTAACTCTAAGCTCTATGGACCCTGGCCTCATTTGAGCATCATTTCATCCATTCCACTCATCTATGACTTAACGTTGGAGGACGTATATTACACACACACACACACACACACACACACACACACACACACACACACACACACACACACACACACACACACAAAAAGACCCAAGGTCAGGGTGAAGTGTAACGCGACTGTTTTGTTTCCTCTCGCAGTGAAGCAGTTGCCATGCTCAGGCTGTATAATACCAACTTGCAGTTGTTTACAATGATACGGACTACTCTTTACCGAGAAACAGAATTCTATAAGAATAAAATGAAGGCAAGTTAAAACTCTGCGTGAACCACAAAATGTAGACAAGGAAACATTAATAATTGAAGCATGAGATACACACTGCTATGTGGACCTTTAAGAAAGTTACGTTTGGCTTGGTTATTGTTATCTGTTCACCTAAGGCGGTAAAATCACGTTCCTTGGCATTTACGTAATGCACTGGCGCACGACCAGAAAGTTAAATACTAGTTGAATAAGTTTGGCGTTTATTAACAAATTGGGGGCGTAGCTCAGATGGTAGAGCGCTCGCTTAGCATGTGAGAGGTACCGGGATCGATACCCGGCGCTTCCAAAGAATTTTTTGTTCTTTAATGGGTGTTTATTATTGCTTCTAGATCTGAATTTGATTAACATACAATGTGCAGAGTAGTCAATGTCCACGTTCACAGAATCCATCAGTTCATTTCTTAATTCTTGATGAAATGATTTAACAAGAAAATAGTGTATTTTTCCCCTTTTAATAAGGCATTGTCCATATTCTATACAATTAAGTGATTGCTTTCTTCACAAACTGCTAGAGTATCTTCCGTGTATTTTTATCTTCTCTGCATGTATATTTATGGCTGGAAAATAAGGTATTACTTTCCACAAAAACAATTTGATGTCTTAATGCCATCAACAATACGTTTCTTTCAGCCATTTGCCCTGCATTGAGCTTTGGATTTGAATCCCTTTATGGCTAATATACATGAGGTTTATAAAAACCTTTTATGTTGTTACTTTGGTGGTAACATTGGATTTCAATAGTCTTTCGTACTTCTTAACCCTAGACTGCAAGTTTTCCGTCTTGTGCTATCCATAGATAAGAATAATAATTAGTAATGATGATAATAATAACATTAACAATAATAAACTCATGTGTTCCTAGAAGGGCAAAGGCCTACTACTAGAGGGTAGCTCTGTTTCACTAACACAGTGACCAACTCCGCTTTAGGTTGGGTCTAATGTTTGGTTTGAGTTGATCTCACTGTCACTTTGATTAATTTAATTTCACTAACACTTTGATTATGTTCATTTCACTGTCTCTAAGTCAACTAAGGGTGTTGTTTGTCGGCTGGCAATGTCTTCATTTTGTAGTCGAAATCTAATTGCTCTCCATGATCCTCTGCTTCTAGTTGTTCTGGACCATTGCTTGTTATATAGAAGTGTGCCCCTTCTTGGTATTCCTCTGTGCCAGTCTCCTGTGTTTATATGTTAATATGTTACCAACATATGAAAAGTAAGTAAAAAGAGCTCTGGTGTGGTTAAAACCTGTGCATCCAACATATGAATGGCCAATAAGAATTAATCTGGGTTACTTAAAACATATGTATCTAAGACAAAGAATGCCAACAAAGTTGAGGAAACTGACATATGGATTCCCTTGCAAAAAATGTTGCTGTTAATTTACTTGAACATTCAAGTCCGGCGATAGGAATTCATTTCGTGTTTTGCAGCCATTCGGAAGGAACTCCTATTGAAAACTGAAATGCCACCCTCGAGACCCTATTAATAAGTTTTGCATTTAGCAGGTATGCGATAATGAAAATGAAATACATAAACAAGCTTAAAATAATGCGCTAGATCTACGCCGTAATACATCGCTTTTATGAATATTTTCTTTCTTTATCACTCATGCAGTGCTATAATTCGAAGTTGATCTACAAACGCGTTTAACATCATTTGTACCAGTTTCATGGCACACCTTTCTAATGGTTTCATTTGTTATCAACAGTAGGTGATCTTGCAAAAACCGTACATAAAGAACATTTCACGGAAAAACTCCATAGCGCTAAAATCTGAGATCTTGTTGATCTAATGTTAACTCCTTTCGAATTTGCTTATTTGGTATATTTTCGATAAAAGGAATTTCCACGATTTCTGCTTTGTGAGCAGGAGTCCCATCTTGTCGAAAATGGAATTCTTTATCACAGTGTTCCCTATCCATGTATAATTGTATACCACTGCTCATCTTCCTTTGTCCTGTTGTTTTTAAGAGGTTACATTAAAATATTTCCTTGAAGAGATTGAGTAGAGTTAATTGTCCTCTGGACATTGTACCAACGTGAAGCAGAGTAAGACTGTTGCTGGGGTTGCCAGCTCATTGACTATGGAAAAACATATAAAAAACAAGAATAATGCCTTTTATAGGAACGAACCATTTGAGAGCAAAAATTTGCATATATGATAAACCCATCCAACAACAAAGTTATTTTAATAATCTTGGCTATATTGTGTCATATACCAGTAATAGAGATATAAAAAACAAAATAAATAAATTCCAAACTATATGTGGCACAGTCAAAAGAACTTTTAAAAATTGTAATCGTCAAACTTTGTTAAAACTGTATAAAATAATGGCGATGCGAACCCTGCTTTATGGATGTGAAAACTGGGTCTTGACTATCTCACAACAGAAGAAAGTGGAGGCTGTTGAGATGAAATTTCTGAGTCTCATAGACAAGAAAAGAAACGAGGATATTAGAAGAGAAGTGGAAATTCAGAGTCTAAATGAAACAATAAATGCATACAGGCAAAAATGGCAAGATCATGTGCAGAGAATGACCGAAGACCGTACACCACAAATAGTATACAGGTATAAACCTGTAGGCAGAAGAAATGTTGGCAGGCCACGAATGAGATGGTCCGATCAATTTCCTTGAAGTCGGAACGGGCCACAATGCTTATACGGATATGATGATGATGATTATTATTATTATTAAAATATAAGGCAATAAAATCTGAGAATTGAAAGAAAGGTGGTGCAGATTTTAGATCTGGACTGTATCGTGACAGTACAATTCAAAAGATGTACTTAATCTAACGTAGGTATTTGTATCAGGTGGTCGTAGATTAATTACGATAAGGGGCTGTCTTCAATAGCTGGATGCTGCAAAGTGAGCTTGTACAAACGTATAGGTTTTTCTAATGACATAGCTCTTATTCCTAAGTTATATCCGGATATTTACACAAAAGTAAATGGTTTTGCAGCGTGATGGACGAGAAGAATGGAACGAAGAAAGAAAATTGTGGAAAAGCGGATGAAATTATTATTCAAAGTACTAAAAATTAATTAAGGCCAAAGTTAGGAAAATATGGTTTTTGCAATAATTATGAGCTTCCTGTATGTTGGAATCCTTTACAACAAATATAATTCTTGTTATCTTCATTCTTAGTAGAAATACTAAGAATTTGATGAGAAGTACCGTTGAACATAAGTTATATGAATGCTGCTAAATTGTATATGCACAGGCCCAGCGTACCTCGTGATTTGACCTGTACTGTAAATTTACTAAACCGCAGAGATTAGGGATCCTTTGGAATACTGGCCTCGGGAGATAAAATGTAATCCTCCGGGCCGGATTTGAACCAGCGACCTATGGATATCTGATTTTCGGAGCTTCTACAGTCCACCGCTCTACCAACTGAGCTACCAGAGGATTTATCGTTTACTTTCTAATGTTGTAGCTATTAACTGGCCAATTAAAAAGTAAGAATACAGCCAGTAAATAGAGCAAGTTCGTACCTTGTTATTCTACGCTCTGTATGGTCAGGAACTGATTCTTTAACGCTTGTAGGGAGGTCTCCAACTAGTTTGACAGCCCTCACAAACCGCTAACAATTTAGCTTCAAACGTTTAGAATTTGAGATAGAAAATTTTGGATCAAGATAGCACAAATGAAACAAAATAAATGACACTATATCTGCTATTAATATTATTTATTACATTATACACAATTAAATGATTATGTTTGATGTTAATAAACGCTATAATCTAATACTTTTCTTCCATTTTAGAGAAATACATCTCTTACACAAAAAGTAAGCAACAATAAAGGCATAGAAAAGACAACAAAGCAAAACCGAACTTCTCTTCTGCAAAATATTTTTACTTAAATAATAAATCCGTCTTTCTGTGGTTTTTCTCATTAGTTTATTAATGACACATTAATAAATTGATACCGACACCTTCAGTACAAACCTGAATATCTGTGTGCACATTCATATCAAACCACAAAGCAAGCTTCAACCATTCTCGTTCTCATCCTACCTTTCAACTTGCCTAAGAATCAAGTGCAAGCTAATACATATAAAGTTAAACCGGAAACAGAAAGTATATTTATATTTATTTGGGGAGAGGAGACTTCTTCTTCTTCTTCTTCTTCTTCTTCTTCTTCTTCTTCTTCTTCTTCTTCTTCTTCTTCTTCTTCTTCTTCTTCTTCTTCTTCTTCTTCTTCTTCTTCTTCTTCTTCTTCTTCTTCTTCTTCTTCTTCTTCTTCTTCTTCTTCTTCTTCTTCTTCTTCTTCTTCTTCTTCTTCTTCTTCTTCTTCTTCTTCTTCTTCTTCTTCTTCTTCTTCTTCTTCTTCTTCTTCTTCTTCTTCTTCTTCTTCTTCTTCTTCTTCTTCTTCTTCTTCTTCTTCTTCTTCTTCTTCTTCTTCTTCTTCTTCTTCTTCTTCTTCTTCTTCTTCTTCTTCTTCTTCTTCTTCTTCTTCTTCTTCTTCTTCATCTTCTTCTTCTTCTTCTTCTTCTTCTTCTTCTTCTTCTTCTTCTTCTTCTTCTTCTTCTTCTTTTTTTTTTATTTTATTTTATCCATCGATCAGCAATTATGCTTTACAGATGTTTGTTATAAGATACATAGGAACAGGACACATAACAATGTAGGTAGCCATGAACGACTCCTCTAACTAAATATGGAGGATAACTGTAACACAAATTGAGAACTTAAAGTCTTATGGTAGTAATCACGTGTCTGAGTCTGTGCTGGAGACGTCACTCAGGAGAAGATCTTGGGGCAGTCTGCGCTTCAGGCGAGTTGGCTGGCGAGTGCGACAGCCGAGACGGTACGTAACAGCTCCAGGGACCTCCTGGAGATGGTAAAAGAATGGACGTGCCAGGCGTCGGATGTATTGGTGAACGGGTAAAAGACCAAACTCATGATGAAGCTGCTGGTTTCGGATGAACCATGGAGCGTTTGTAACTGTACGAAGCACCCTGTTTTGTAGTACCTGCCGTCGGCGGAGATTAGTCTTACAGGTGCCACCCCAGACTGGAGCTGCATAGGTAAAAATAGGACGGACTAGAGATGTGTAAAGAAGCAGGGAGGATTCATAACCAAGTGAAGTGCGCCTGTTGAGTAGAGGGTACAGTTTTGATAGCCGGGCAAACGCAAGCGTAACAGACCGACAGATGTGGGCGTTCCAAGTAAGTCGGGTGTCCAGTAACACCCCAAGGTATTTCACTGGCACATTGCTTGGTAACCATGAGAGCGGTTCCCCCAGCAGCCGTAGTGAAGGAGGATCCCTATAAGGTCGTAAAGAGAAGATCTTAACCTCTGTCTTGTTAGTATTGAGGGAAATGCGCCAGTGAGAGAACCAATGAGCTAATTGATCTAGGGCAATTTGCAGTTTCTGAATGGCATGAAGAATATTGGCGTGAGAATAATAGAGAGCAGTATCATCTGCGTATAACGCCGTACAAACTGGAGCTATATCAGGAAGATCATAAGTGAATATATTAAAGAGGAGTGGTGCAAGTACTGAACCTTGAGGTACACCTGCTAAAATAGGCCGTCGGGTGGATGTGAAACCAGCAATGCGCACCACAAAGGTTCTATTGGTGAGAAAACTTGCTATGATTTGTATCAGATAATAAGGGAGACCAATGCGATATGCTTTAAGTAGTAGTCCACTGTGCCACACCTTGTCGAATGCCTGGGCGATATCTAGGAATGCTGCTACGGTGTATTGCCTGCTTCTTCTTCTTCTTCTTCTTCTTCTTCTTCTTCTTCTTCTTCTTCTTCTTCTTCTTCTTCTTCTTCTTCTTCTTCTTCTTCTACTTCTACTTCTTCTTCTTCTTCTTCTTCTCCTTCTTCTTTTCTTTTCTTTTCTTTTCTTTTCTTTTCTTTTCTTTTCTTTTCTTTTCTTTTCTTTTAACCATCGTGTGGTGTCATTGGAAGATGAACTTAAATATCAGATTTAGCATATAATCGATTCTTGTATTTAGTTATGCTATTCGTAAAGCACAGACATGCACACACTGATTTTTCATAAAAATGCTCTTTAAAGCCGAGGACTCTAAAAACATTTCTTTATACTGAAACCTCGGAATTGAAGTTTTAGTTAAATACCATATTTGGCAGTGGAAGTACAAATTTCAAGAGTTTAACAGTGTTTCTGTTCCACATTTTGTTGTTTATGTGTTATTTGTTTCTTTTTGCATACTTGATTTGTAATTTAATCGTTGTCAACACGTATTTGTTTATGTAACCTAAATTTACAATTCATTTGTCAATTGTTATGGCAGCAAGGATAAACCAGGTCATTAATACTTACGGTTCTAGCTTTACTGAACATCAATACTTACGAGAGGGTGGGCGCCGGGGTAGCGCGGTGGTTTCGTTCGCGGCTCCCGTTCTAAGGGTCCCGAGTTCGATTCCCGGCTCTGGGGTTGGCGATTTTAAGTCGGCCCTATCCACGCCTTCACCTCTGTCTAGCACACGTGAAGTATCCCCTATGCCCAACGTGGTTCGGAGTCCACGGTAAAAACTGTAGGTCCTCTCACCTCACCGCCATCTTCACTATCACCCTATCATCGGAGGTAATGGACACCGCCCTCTGGGTGCCTCCACCTGAGAAATGGGTCCGGTCATCACTTGGTGGGGTGAGGTTACCCCGAAGGCCAAGGTTGCCATGTGGGGAGTGTTAGTAACTAACTATACTTACGAGAGGTACCGGACCGATACTCGGCACTACCAAAGTACCTGTCGTATTTAAGTTAATTGATGGAAATTATTCATTTCTTCGCACTACTCGGATATAGTAGATCTACTAGCCATAGATCCTACTGGTAGATCCGTGGTTCAATTTCCGGCCGTGGCATTGAATTTTTCATGTCGACTCTATGAGTCAATCCAATACCTTAGCCTATATACGGCTAGTGAGAAGAAATGAATAATTTCCACCAATTAACTTAAATAATAAGAGTTAAATGATGACGCCTGGGACTTAAGTACTTACAATATTAAGTCGCCACAAACGGTGTACCTCGGATGCGAGTGTTCCTAGTGGTTTACCGGGGAAATATATGAGTCAAATGGAGAATTTAATGTCATGATGGCAAATTGGCCATAGTAGCTCAATGGGTAAGAGCGACTGGACGGAAACCAGTAGATCCGTGTTTCATATCCCGGCTGTGGCATTGAATTTTTCATGCCGACACCATCAATTCAATACCTGTCGTATGCTAACTAGAAATTTTATTTATTGGATAGCACATCGTGCACAGCAAAAATTATTATGCTGACTAAAGGTACTAAGAAAATTGAACTTCTATTAAACTATTCTCAGACGTAACGTAAAACTTGAGCCTCAGGGCTTAAGAGTGTGTTCCGAAATGACCGAAAGTTAAAAAATGAATACAAAAATTACCTTGAAAACCAGCCAGATATAGAAGCTAAATGCTTCGCACTGACTGTACTGACACGCTGGTCTAGCTGGTTTAATTCAGTAGTCCACAACTTGCTGTGTGCTGCAGTTTGGAGGTTTGATGTGTGATACTTGATTTGATTCATGTTGCCTATCTTTTGATTTCAAATGAAATATTTTATTTAGGAAAAAGGGGGTTTTAACAGTTGTGTTACTCTAGTCACCTGTTACTCTTCATTTCAGCCATATCATTACTCATTAATTCTCCTCGAAAATTTGTGCGAAATTAATGCGAGTGTATGGCAAAATACTCGCCACAAAACACCACCAATTAAAATTATGAATTCGAATTTTATAATTGTAGCCACAAATCTTGCCTCTATCTATAGCACAGGTTTCAATTGTCAGTAACATTTAAGTAGCCCATTTTATGACTTAATTAACCATGATCGAGTTGGTACAGTTTTTGTAACGTTATGTGATAACAGCGGAAGGGTGTTAAAATATTATACCCCTTGGGGGACACGAACCCACAATCCCCGGTTTAAGAGACCGATGCCTTATCCATTAGGCCACAGGGGCTGATGCAACGAGTGGTGTTAAAACACCGGTTATTAGACGTCAGGTGTGTTCCCTTATTAGGAACAAATAAGTTTGCTACGCAACAATGGCTAAGTGTTTGCAATTAATAACATGGAGCGTGTTTACGGAAACAGAGAATTGTTTAGCAATCAATCGAAAGCAAATTATAAAAGTAGGGCCATTTATACATTCAGTTTGTTCTGTAACAGTAGTTACGCTTAAAGTTCAAAACAGTAATAGCAGCCAGAGGTACATTTTAAAAACCGTCTCTACTTTGGGTCTTCATTGGATTTCCATTACATTATTCTAAGAATAATGTGTAATGTTCCTAAGATTATTACCGAGCGAGATGGCTCACCTGGTTTTGGCTGTGGCCCGCATTCGGGAGCCGACCTACCTGAATCATGGGCTTTTTCGGGGGTTTCACGGGTCACTAGGCGAATGCTGGGTAGGTTAATTACATCCCCCGAATTTCCCGTCACTTTATTTCATCTCCATTATCATTTCATATCATCTCTCATCTGGTGGTATCTCTCAGGATAGAAGTGTCGGCCGGACTCTCGGCGGTGCATGGCAGGATGATATGCTCTGAGGAAGACTTTTTCCGGTAGGTCGGTTGTCCGGTCTCCGATCTTCTGCTGGGACCATTTCGGGAATGCCAGCCACGGACCTTTGGGGCTCGGATCGACTGCCTGGGACCTTTAGGGCTCGGCTGCTGGTCTCGTTGCCGTCCCGCTGTAGGGGAGCGACTATGTTGTCCTGGGCTGTCAGGGAAAGTCTTTACCCAAGTAAACTGTAGGGAAACTGCTCTCTGTATTGTCGTGAGTCCTTTGGGCAGCCTCCCTCTGTCTCCTCTCGACTCATCCTTCCTCCAGGGATTGCTACCCACTTGTGGGCGTAGGAACAATGGGCCCAGCATGGTGACCTACGTACCAAATATATTCCGGAATGAAATCCCAATCCCAAATCCCAAGATTATTGCACCATGCTCTTAATGCAAGATTTAAACCGAGCTAGATGGCTTCGGCAGTTTCGTCCTTCGCCTGTATTCTGGAGGTCCGGATTCGATTCCTCATCAATGGCGTTTTTCATTTTTTGTTTCTGTTTCGGGAGGGTCTCCGGGCCGATGTGGTGGACCGTTTCAAGACATGGCTGGGATACTGACTGTATTGGTCTGCCGGGGATTTCTAACTGGTTAATTTCAGGCACCCTACCATATGCACTGTTATGTCTCCTTGTGTAGGCCACCCAATTCTCCTCTACTGTCATCCTTCCTTCAGGATATGCCCCATTTGGGGCAGAGGAACAATAAACCAAGACTGGTCGTAGTACCGAATCCCCTCCGTGCGATTTTATCCCATACTAAGACAAGATTTACCTGCATAGATTCCACCGCTGGGGAAGTGCAGTTGGAAGTACTACCCGCCGCCGGGGAATTGCAATTTTCAGTGGTTCCCGGCACCCTTCTCTACTATCCTCAGACTTTTGTAATCTCTTCTCGCGTTAGCATTCCTTTACATCGCCGCTTCATCCTGTGGGAGTGCCACCTCAGCGACATAGGCACAAATGGTCTACAGGTCGATATATTAATTCCTTCTCTGAACCTTGTCATAGTCATGCAATCATACTTTTAAAGTTTCGATGCTTTAGACTGCTTTTATTTAAGTCAGTGTGTTTCTGATCTCCTTTAATATAATGTGGCATTAAGATTTACCATTAAACGGTGGCTATTGGATGTTATGGATATTGTATACATAGGATCGCTACTGTTCACATCTCTACCAATTGCAGTAATGTGTTTTCTTACAATAACATAATTGCTAACCTACAAATTGAAAATGAATGACCAGTAAGCAGGACTACATTCCTCGCTGTGATATCTCTGCTACCTTCAGGAGGGTAGGGTATCCCCACTGGTATATGCATTTACTCGCAGTGTTTATAAAAATTTAAATTAGAATATTTAGAATTTGAGAGAGATATAAAACCAACTAAATCATAACACAAAGAGGAGTAAATATATATTGTCATATCTGGTATTTACAGTAATTATTACATCTTGAAAGAAGTTAAATGGAAAGATTTTAACTAGGGTCATCCAAAGAACTCAATTACACACTGATGAAGTAATATTTAAAATAAATGCATCACTTACAAAAAAAAGTAAATTCCCTTCTGCAAAATAGGTTTACTTACATGATAAAGCCCTTTATTCAGTGATTTGGTACACCAAATTTATATATGATACATTCATAAACTCATAGGCTCAACACAAAGTTCGACATTGTGCATAGAGTTTATAATAAAGGCCGGAGGGATGTCCGATCGCATGTGATACAAGTTAGCTTTGTCATAGAGTACGAATATCAGATTTACAACACGGCCATTATATGCGCAAACGTCGATAGTACTGTGCGAGCTAGTGAAGCACTGCATTGCACGCGTGTCTGCCTGACGTTCAAGAGTTCCCGACTTTGAATCTTGGCCAGGGTGAGTGACCTGAATAAGGTTTATTCCGGGGTTTTCGCTAATCCTGAAAGACGAATTTCGAGTAAGTCTAACCTCTATGGACCTGGCCTCATTTGAGCATCATTTCATCCATTCCACTCATCTATGACTTAACGTTGGAGGACGTAAATTACAACAAAAAAGCAAAAAAAAAAAAAAAAAAAAAAAAAAAAAAAAAAAATTAACAACAAAACAAAAAAAAACCAAGTTTAGAGTGAAATGTAACGCGAGTGTTTTGTTTCCTCTCGCAGTGAAGCAGTTGCCATGCTCAGGCTGTACCAACTTGCAGTTGTTTACAATGATACGGACTACTCTTTACCGAGAAACAGTATTCTATAACAATAAAATGAAGACAAGTTATAACTCTGCGTGAACCACAAAAATAGATAAGGAAACATTAATAATTGAAGCAGAGATGCACAACGCAGTGTGGACCTTTAAGAAAGTTACGTGTGGCTTGGTTATTGTTATTTGTTCACCTAAGGCGGTAAAATCACGCTCCTTGCCATTTACGTAATGCACTGGCCCACAACCAGAAAGTTAAATACTAGTTGAATAAGTTTGGCGTCTACTAGCAAATTGGGGGCGTAGCTCAGATGGTAGAGCGCTCGCTTAGCATGTGAGAGGTACCGGGATCGATACCCGGCGCCTCCAAAGTAGATTTTGCTTTTCCATTAGCGTTTATTATCATTCCTTGATTTGAAATTCCTTTAAATTCTGAGCACAGAGGTGTTGTATGAAAAGTAAACATTAAACGACTGTTTAAATGCCTAACCCAAAACAATGAAATATTACCACGAGCCATAGAATCTGGTTATTTTCTGTCATGGTAATCAGGTATTGTGAATTACCTGATGTGTTGTTGCTTTGTGCACAGAATGCTAAGGCATCTTCCATATAGTTTTGTCTTCTGTATCGTACCCTGAGAGCGGCAGGGTCTTGCGTTTCGCCAAAACATTTTGATATTGAGATCGTTGTTTTTATACGTTTTTTTTTCAGATCAGTGATTCTCAACCAATTGTTCAGTGTTTATTTTTGGATTTGAGCCCCTTTACTACTCATATAAATGACGCTCATGGAAACATTTTATTTTGCAATTTTGGTGATAACGCAGGATTTTAAATGTCCGTTCTACATGTTAATCCCAGACTGCGGACTGGTAGTGTGGTATTATCCAGAAATTGGTGGTTTAAAATCTGTGCTTCCAATACAAGGAATGCTGATAAAACAGAACTTTGGTGTGATAAAAAAAACTGTGTATACAAAATAAATAGAGCAATTAGGAAGAATTAACCTAAGCTGCTTAAAATTGTATATAGGTATGTAATATATTGAATGTCAATGAAATTGAGACAATTGATATATGAATGTAAATGGATGTTATTACTATGCAGACATTTTATAGCTAGTTTATTTGGACATTCAACATCGTCAACTTTCTTCAACTGCTTTACTTTTACAGGATAAGCGAACACTATTTGATGAATTGCCGGAATTTACTGTCATAAAGCGTTTAGGCGCTTAGGAAACAAAACTTGTTAAGGATCATATTTTTAGCACCATCACGTTCAAACATATATATGTCATATGTCTGCGATAGCATTTTGATTCTAGATGTGACTTGAAGATTTAAGGAATTTGCATTTGCATCTTTGAGAATCCTGCGAAAGCAAAGCTGAATGTCTTCTATAAGGACAAGATTGTGCCATTTACGACTGAGCTCTTGTTAATGGAAAGAATTACGAATACGATGTTTAATGAGCAACATGCCCGCCTCGGTAGCGTGGTGGTAGCGTGTTTGCCTCGCATTCAAGAGGTCCCGATTTCGAATCTTGGTCAGACTTGGTTACCAGGATAAGGTTTTTCCGGGGTTTTCCCTTATACTAAAAGACCAATAGTGGGTACCTCTAAGCTCCATGGGCTCTGGTCTCATTTGGCCATCATTTCACCAATTCCATTCATCGTCCGATGTGACTTATCGTTGGAGGATGTAAAAAAAAAGATATCTGTGGAAAGGAATATTGAACTACCCGAAGATATCATTAAAATTTACCAAAGTCATTGACACATATAATACTTTTGTTCCATTTTAAAGAAATACATCTCCTACGCAAAAAAGTAAGCAACAACAAAAATATAGAGAAGACAACGAAGCGAAAACGAACTTCCCTTCTGGAAAATACTTTTACTTAAATAACAAAACCTCCTTTCCGTGGGTTTGCTCATTATTTTATTAAGATACATTAATAAATTCATACCGACAGCTTCAATACAAACCTGAATATCTGTGTACACGTTCAAATCAAATCACGCAAACTTCAACCGTTCCCGTTCTCATCCTATCCTTCAACTTGTCTGAGGGTCTACTTCGTCCCTTTGGTGTTGCCGTTCTTATCACACAAGTGCAAGCTAATGTCTCTAAAATCAAAGTGGAAACAGAAAATATGTATTTATAATTATTTGGGGAGGGGAGTTTTTGTTGTTGTTATTTTAAACCATCGTGTGGTGTCATTAGAAGATGAATTTAAATATCAGGTTTAGTATTCAATCGATTCCTGTATTTAGTTGTGCTATTCATAAAAGCACAGACCAGCACACACTGATTTTTCATAAAAATGCTCTTTAAAGCCGAGGACTCTCATCACATGTCTTTATACTGAAACCTCGTAATCCAATTTTTAGTTAAATGCAATATTTTGCAGCGGAAGTAAAAATTTCAAGAGTTTAACAGTGTTTCTCTTCTAAATTTTGTTGTTTTTGTATTCTTTGTTTCTTTTTGCAATGCTTGATTTGTAGGTAAATCGTTATTAGCACGTATTTGTTTATGCAACCTAAATTTACAATCCATTTGTCAATTGTTATGGCAACAAGGATAAACCAGATCATTAATACTTACGGTTCTGGCTTTACAGGACATCAATACTTACGAGAGGTACCGGGATCGATACACGCGCCTCCGAAGTACCTGTCGTATTTAAGTTAATTGTAGGAAATTATTCAATTCTTCTCACTAGCCGGATATAGTAGATCTACTAGCCGTAGATCCTATTGGTAGATCGGTGGTTCAATTCCGGACCGTGGCATTGAATTTTTCATGTCGACTCCATCAGTCAGTCCAATATCCTAGCCTATATACGGCTAGTGAGAAGAATTGAATAATTTCCATCAATTAACTTAAATAATAAGAGTTAAATGATGAAGCCTGGGACTTAAGTACTTACAATAGTAAGTCGCCACAAACGGTGTATCTCGAATGCGAGAGTCTCTAGTGGTCTACCGGGGAAATATATAAGCCAATTGGAGAATTTTTGTCGTGACGGCAAATTGGCCATTGCAGCTCAATCGGTAAGAGCGACTGGACGGAAACCAGTAAATCGGTGGTTCAAATCCCGGCTATGGCATTGAATTTTTCATGTCGACTCTACCATTCCAATACCTGTCGTATGCTAACTGGAAATTTTATTTATTGGATAGCACATCGTGCACAGCAAAAACTATTATGCTAACTAAAAGTACTAAGAAAATTGAACTTCTAGGAAACTATTCTCAGACATTATATTAACATGAAGATATTGTGCCTCAGGGCTCATGAACGTGTTCCGAAATGTCCGAAAGTTAAAAAATGAATACAATAATTACCTTGAAAACCACCCAGATATAGAAGCTAAATTGTTCCCATTGACTGTACTGACACGCTGGTCTAGCTGGTTTTATTCAGTAGTCCACAACTTGCTGTGAGCTGCAGTTTGACGACGTTTGATGTGTGATATTTGATTTTATTCATGTTGCCTACAACCTTTTGATTTCAAATAACATACTTTAATTAGGAAAAACGGGTTTTAACAGTTGTGTTACTCTAGTTATCTGTTACTCTTCATTTCAGCCATGTCATTACTTATTAATTCTCCCCCAAAATTTGAGCGAAATTAATGCAAATTTATGGTAAAATTTTCACCACAAAACACCACCAATTAAAATTATGTATGCGAATTTTATAAATCATTGTCACCACAAAATTTTGCCTCTGTTTAAAGCACATATTAGAATCGTCTGTAACACTTAAGTAGCTTATTTTATGACTTAATTAACCATGAGTTAGTACAGTGGTTGTAATGTTATGTGATAACAGCGGAAAGGTGTTAAAATATTATACCCCTGGTGGGACTCGAACCCACAATCCCCGGTTTAGGAGACCGATGCCTTATCCATTAGGCCACAGGGGCTGCTGCAACGAGCGACCTTAAAGTACTAGTTATCACACGTCGGCTGTGTTCTCTTATTAGGAACACATGTGTTTGCTACGCAACAATGGCTGTTTGCAATTCATAACGGAACGCGTTTACGGAAACAGAGAATTGTTTATCATTCATACGAAAGCAACTTATAAGAGTTGGGCCGTTTATACATTCAGTTTGTTCTATAACAGTAGTTAAGCATAACGTTCAAAACAGTAATAGAAGTCAGAGGTATACTTTAAAAACCGTCCTTACTTTGGGTCTTCATTGGATATCTATTATATTATTCTAAAAATAATGCGTAATGTTCTCAAGGTTATTACCGAGCGGGTTGGCTCAACTGGTTTCGCCTGCGGCCCGCATTCGGGAGCCAACCTACTTGACCCATGGGTTTTTTCGGGGGTTTCCCGGGTCGCTAGGCGAATGCTGGGTAGGATAATTACATCCCCCGAATTTCCTATCCCTCCATTTCATCTCCATTATCATTTCATATCATCTCTCATCTGGTGGTATCATTCAGGGTAGCAGTGTCGGCGGGACTCTCGGCTGTGCATGGTGGGATGACATTCTCTGAGGAAAACTACTTACTCCTCCGGTAGGTAAGTTGCCGATCTCCAATCCTCTGCTGGGACCATTTCGGCACCGCCAAGGATCGGTACAGCCAGGGACCTTTGGGGCTCGGATCGACTGCCTCGGAGCATTAGGGCTCGGCTGCTGATCTCGTTGCCATCCTGCTGTAGGGGAGCGGGTTCGTTGTCCTGGGCTGTCGGGTGAAGTCTTTATCCAAATAAACTGTAGGGACCCTGCCCTCTGTGCTGTCGTGATCCCTTGGGTCGGCCGCCCTCTGTCTCCTCTCACTCCATCCTTCCTCTCGGGAGCATAGGAACAATGGTGGCCTACGTACCGAATACCCTCCGTAATGAAATCGCAATTCCAAATCCCAAGATTATTACGCTATGCTCTTAGTAAAAGATTTAAACCGAGCTGGATGGATCCGGCAGTTTTGTCATACCCCTCATTCTGGAGGTCGAGATTCGATTCCTCATCAATGGGGTTTTCCGTTTTTTTTGTTTGTTTTTTTTTTCTGTTTCGGGACGGTCTCCGGGCCGATGTGGTGGACCGATTCAAGACATGGGTGGGATACCGGATGTATTGGTCTGCCGGGGATTTCTAACTGGTTAATTTTAGGCACCCTACCGTATGCACTATTAAGACTCCTTGTGTAGGCCACCCAATTCTCCCTTAGTCTCATCCTTTCTCAAAGATATACCCCATTTGCGGCTCAGGAACAATAAATCAAGACTGGTCGCAGTACCGAATCCCCTCCGTGCGATATTGTCCCATCCTAAGACAAGATTTACTGAATAGAATTCACCGCTGGGATAGCGGAGTTGGACGCACTACCCGTCTACGGAGAACGGCAATTTGCAGTGGTTAACACGCAACCCTTCTCTACTATCCTCAGGCTTCTGTAATCTCTTCTCACGTTAGCATTCCTTTACATCACCGCTTCATCCTGTGGGAGGGCCACCTCAGGGACATAGACACAACTGCTCTACAGGTCGATACATTAATTCCATCTCTGAACCTAGTCATGCAATCATATTTTTACTGTTTCGTTAATTCAGACTGCTTTTACTTCAGTCAGTGTGTTTGTGATCTCCTTTGATATAGTGTGGCATTAAGATTTACCACTAAACGATGGCTATTGGATGTTACGTATATTGTATATATACGGTCGCTACAGTTCACAGCTCTAACAATTGGAGTCATGTGTTGCCTTACAGTACCATAATTACTAACTTGCAAATTGAAAATAACAGACCAGTAAGCAGGACTACATTCCTCGCTGTTATATCTCTGCTACCTTCTGGAGGGTATGTTATCCCCAGCTGGTATATGCATTTACTCACAGTGGTTATAAAAATTTAAATTAGAATATTTAGAATTTGAGAGAGATATAAAACCAACTAAATCATAACATAACGAGGACGAAATATGTATTGGTATTTACAGTAATTATTACATCTTGAAACAAGTTAAATGGAAAGAATTTAACTAGGAAGGTCATCCAAAGAACTGAATTACACACTGATGAAGTAATATTTATAATAAATGCATCACTTACAAATAAAAAAAAATCGCTTCTGCAAAATAGGTTTACTTACATGATAAAGCCCTTTATTCGGTGATTTTGTCCACCAAATTTATATATGATACATTCATAAAGTGGTAGTTTCAACGCAAATTTCGACATTGTGGATAGAGATTATTAATAAAGGCCGGAGGTATGTAGCGTGGTTGTAGCGTGTTTGCCTCCCGGTCAAGAGTTCCTGAGCTCGAATCTCGGTCAGAGTGGGTTACCAGGATAAGGTTTTTTCCGGGGGTTTCCCTTATACCCAATGGTGGGTAATTCTAAGCTCTATGGGCCCTGGGATCATTTGAGCATAATTTCACCAATTCCATTCATCGTCCGATGTGAAAAAAAAAGCTAAGGACAGGGTAAGGTGTAACGCGACTATTTTGTTTCCTCTCGCAGTGAAGCAGTTGCCATACTCAGTCTGTAGCAGCTTGCAGTTGTTTGCAATGATACGGACTACTCTTTACGGAGAAACAGAGTTCTATAACCATAAAATGAAGGCAAGTTATAACACTGCGTGAAACACAAAAATAGACAAGGAAACATTAATAATTGAAGCAGAGATACACACCGCAGTGTGGACCTTTAAGAAAGTTAAATGTGGCTTGGTTATTGTTATCTGTTCACCTAAGGCGGTAAAATCACGCTCTTTGCCATTTACGTAATGCACTGGCCCACAACCAGAAAGTTAAATACTAGTTCAATAAGTTTGGTACTGATTAGCAGATTGGGGGCGTAGCTCAGATGGTAGAGCGCTCGCTTAGCATGTGAGAGGTACCGGGATCGATACCCGGCGCCTCCAAAGTAGATTTTGTTTTTCCATGAGCGTTTATTATTCTTTCTTGATTTGAAATTCCTTTAAATGCTGAGTTTAGAGCTGTTGTAGCAAAGAAAAGATTCAACGACTGTACAAATGCATACCCTAAGACAATGAGATATCCAACATGTGCCAAAAAAAAAATTATTTATTTTCCGTCATGGCAACCAGGTATTGTGAATTTCCTGATGTAGTGTTGCTTTGTTCACCGAATGCTAAGACATCTTCCATGAAATTTTGTCCAAAAATCAGAAAGCGTACATAAAGATGAAGGCAGACAGATCTCCTTTCAATACCTCACCTTGATGCTTTGCAGTTGCAACATTATTATGAGTGTATTTCGCATATACAATGTTTGAGATTTTGGATTCGTTAGTAACCTTTCATGTCTCCGCATCATCAATTTTCTACAGTTTACTTTTACTTTGTGATATGCATCTTTCTCAAATTGGGTTTTAGTCCTTATTAAGGATAAAAATTCCCATTGGAGGCGCCAGGCATCGATCCTGGTACCTCTCGCATGCTAAGCGAGCGCTCTGCCATCTGAGCTACGCCCAGTACTTCCGAAACCACTGCTCTTAGCTCAAACACCATACCAGGTATCACGCCTATCTTTACAGCCTTGCATCAACAATAGACTAAAGGGTACTTCTATAAAATATAGGTAGAGCCTTGGTCTCAAGACTAAAATTCGTTAATCTGCAGCAATGGTATGTAGAAAATAACGTGTATCATAACGTGTTAGAGATAAGGCAATGTTTCTTAATTTTTAAACTTATATGTTGCTTAGGCAATTTTTACAGTTTATTAGAATCTTAAATCATTTGTAGGAGGATACCCAGGTTCTATTGCTTATTTGTTGGCCTTGCCCTTATATGAATTATTAGAATCAAGTTCGAACAGCTAAATTTCTAATTCTTAGAAATCCACAACATTATAATTCCCCATTACATATTTTCTTAGACATTTGAAAAATACGGATTGATAGTGCAAGTAAATGGTTACCATCTATGAAGAACAAATTTTTCTCTAGAGCAAGGTTGGGGCTCTTCTGATACAATGCAGTCTTCACATTGCAGAACTTAGTAGTTGAGAAGTGTAAGTCTTGGTATATGTCGCATGTTAAGTGAGCGCTCTCTCATCTGAGCCACGCTCAATGGAGAAATTCTACTAAAATCTAGATTAAGGGAGACCATAATAGTGCGCTAGTAGCTCACACCATACTAGACAGAGGCACATAGATTCAAAATGTCGAAACCAATTAAAGAATAGTTGTAAATAATGTCAATAAACACAAAGTCAAATAAATACAAAGCACAGGGGAGCGTAGCTCAGGTGCTAGAGCGCTCGAATAGCGTCCGAGAGGTACCAGGATCGATACCTGGCGCTTCCATTGGATATTATTGTTTTTAATAAGCGTGAAAACCTAATTTGAAAAACAAGCATATTGTTACATTACAAAACTACGAGATTTTGTAGGGGTTTTAAAAGGTAAGGGGTTTTACCCTCAACCCCATATAATAAATGGGAGCGTAGCTATGGATAAGGTAGAGCAGAAGAAACATCTAATTCAAAATTAACTCATTAATTGTATTCCAAAAATGCATAGCGTTTCTACAGGGCACTCCTGGTTCTGAATGAGATCAGGGGCGCTTTAGTAACATTTATATACATAGTGTCCTAGTGCAACTCTTCCTTTAGAGATGCGTTGTTTGTATGGCTGAACCTTGTGCAACTGACAAGAGACGTATGGACCGGTGTACACTACTGGCGATCTTACTCGTAGTAGCACTTCAAAAATAAACTCTTGTTAATGCTTATAGAGCTATCCAACATAGAGACCATCAGCAAGTCCCCTCTCAAGTTCCCCTGTCAAGTCCTGCAGGTGCTAACTCAACCAAGCTTAAATAGGGGTCCTACCCAAAAGCCAACTCAGCAATTCCCACGCTAACTGTTAATTTCCTCCCAACTATTGCACCATATTGTATAATCATTGTTTACACCATTGAGAACGTGTTTAGACCTGTTACTGGCCACCTAAGCATTATTTCTCTTGATCAGTAGGATGTGTGGTTCATTGTTTACAACTTGGAGAACCTGTTGAGGACTGTTACAGGCCACCTGTGCAATTCACCAGTCCTAAGTACATGTTTTGCTAGTCAGCAGAATTTAATCTTAATCATCAACAAACAGCTTTGCCTAAACTCAAGGCAGAGGAAGTAAACGTTACATAACAATGACTATAGTAATTTCCAGATCTTGCTCAGCCTATTCACGCAACAATATCATGGATTAAAAGTAAACTATAGAAAATAGATTGTAGTATTGTGATGTTGTAATACGCTTACAAAATCCAGAAAGCACACTAAAATGTATGTCAGTAGTGCAAACTTGCTAGATGATGTGCTCTGGGTTATTTCTTTAAGATTGCAGTGGGCTCATCCGGGATTGATACGTGACCTCTCGCACCATAATGGAGAATTATAGCTTTAGCCCAACCATCCATTTCGTTTTGTTATTGCTACAAATAAAATAAGTTAGAACTGTTCATTTTAGAAATTTTGGAGGCTCAGAGCCGATTTTACTTTCTTATATTCATAAACCTATGAAGGTATCCTTATTTGAATTAAATGTTATTCATCTACTTATCTTGCATCCATAAAGGTGGTACATTGAAGGTGGTACGCCTACATTTTATATGCAATAGCCATTGTTTCAGTAATTTTGAAGTTCTATGGCACATTATATAAAATGAGGTAATCATAAACATATTGGTTCAAGTAAAGTAGTCTAAAGTATCGAAACATCAAAAATATGACTGTATGACTATGTCAAAGCTCGGAAACAGTAGAGGCTAGGAATTGTATTTAGCTTGAAAAATGTTTCAGTGCAGTTTCAGTGATTGTTAGAGAATACTATACCTATCTGTAGAAAGAGACTTCGTGTCATTCATTGCAAACACTTAGCTATTTCTGTTTGCCATTCATGCGTAGCCAAATTGTTCCTTCCTAATACGAGAACAGAGCACTCACAAACCCCACGGCTTTAATGCTTTCGTTACATCAACCCCTGTGGCCTAATGGATAAGTCATCGGTCTCGTAAACCGGGGATTGTGGGCTCGAGTCCCACCAGGGGTATGGTATTTTATTTTTAGTTCTTTAACATATATTACAATGTAACAGTCGTTGTATTGGGAATAATTCATAAAGAGAGATGCCTAAATGTTTCATATGTATATAACAACTGAGCAACCGGAAGAGCGATCTTGACTTTCCTGAACCTATCTTTTACAAATGCATAATAAAATATAAATGGGAGATTCAAAATACTATGGATTTAAAAGTAATTTTGTGTTTCTGAAACCTCAGTTTGCTAATATGTATAAAGCAATCAAAATTGCAAAATATAAGAGATAAAACTCGAATTTTTTTACTTTTGGCTTCAAAATTAATATGAGGTATGAAAAAGTTCTATCAATTTAAAGCTTAAAAATACCGAAAGAGAACACTTTACACTCATCACTGTGGGATTAGACAACAGTACTTTCTACATCTTGCATTATTAAATATAGCAATTATTGACATTTTGGGCACAATTTAAAAGTATCAGTATATTAAGTTAGTTGGACACGTGGATACGATGTCCGCCATCGTGTTAACAGCTACGGACTATTTCACATTCAGTTCCCTAAAACAAAAGCAGAAGGGGGCGTAGCTCAGATGGTAGAGCGCTCGCTTAGCATGCGAGAGGTACCAGGATCGATACCTGGCGCCTCCATTATAATCTTTTGCATTCAACTTAAGCACAGAAGCTCAATTTTAGAGAGAAGCATACGAAGAACTAAAAGTAAAGCGTAGAAAACGTACTTTGGTGTTAAAGAATTATTAACTTGTTAGAAATCTGTAACATTCTGATTCTGCCATTCACATTTTGTTCAAATTTGGAAAATATGAATTAATAGTCCAAGTAAATTATTACCATCTATCGTAAAAAAACGAAACTTCCAGCGATGGAAGTCAGCGTGAAACTAAACCTTGATTCTAATAATTCATATTAGTGCAATGCAAATAAAAACAAATTAAAAAGTCAAGAAAACCTGGGTATCTTCTTATAAATAAGTTAAAGACCGGTATAAACGCCAAACAATGCCTTAGCAACATATAAACTTAAAATGAAGAAAAATGACTGTTATCACTCAACATGTCATGGTGTACGTTACTTTCTGGATACCATCACTGTAGTATTATCAAATACAAAGTCTTGAGACCCAGGATCCATTCAAAAGTAGTATTTTATCAGGTTGTTGCAAGGTTGTAAATATGAGCTCAGTATCGGGTATCGTGTTAGAGCTAACACCTGGTAACGGGTTATTCTACATCGAGATTCTCAAAATATGAACCATACGGGGGCGTAGCTCAGGTGGTAGTTCGCTCGCTTAGCATGTGAGAAGTACCAGGATCGATACCTGGCGCCTACATTGAATATTTTTCTTTTTAATAAGCGTGAAAGCCTAATTTGAAGAACAAGCATATCATGTATTAAAAGTGAACTATAGAAAAGATATTGTAATATTTTGGAGCCATAAACAGTTACCACATAAACTCTGGAATCCAAAGATCTGAAAAGTCTCAAATAAATCGTGTGCGGAAACTACTAATGTTGCAACCGTGAAGCAACAAGGTAAAGGATTAAGGATAGGTCCGTCTCCCACACTTTCTCTAACTTTAAATTAAACAGTTTCTCGGAAATTAATTATAATGGTAGTAATAATAACCGTAAGCAATAGTGGTGGAGAAAATTTCCTTTACAGTGGATTACTGAGGTATGCAAAGTAAGTTAATATAATGTACAACATGTAAGTTCACTTTTCAGTATCAAAACATATCTGTTCTTAGGCGCAGTTAAATAAAAAATTAATATTTAAAGGACGAATGAATGAACAAATTAATGAATGGTTGAGAGAAAGAAAGAGAAAAAGAGAGAAAAAGAGAAGGAAAGAACGAAAGAAAGACAGAAAGAAAGAAAAGGAAAAAGAAGGACTCAGAACCTTGCAACATTATAAATCTTAAACAACGGTTACATAAACCGTATACTATATTAGTAAAATAAATACAATCTGATTTATATATGGTAAATACAATACAAATACTGCCTTCTGCCTGAGTAATTTGACACTGGTGGCTTCTCAAATCTAGTTACTGGGACTAAGGTTGGGAGAGTTACAATAACCGTACACAGTACCGAGGGTAAAAAAAAAAGTAGTTATAATTTTGGAGGTTAGGCTCCACTGGCCTACTACTTAACAAATACGTTTAGTTTTATTGTGTGGGTATTTCTTACAACATGGTTAATTTCATAATCAAGAACAGATTCAGCGATGATTGTTATCAAAAGTGGAACTAAGAAGTTCCAAAAATTCCATTCCAATACAAAGGCTCACACAATTTCACATTTTATCACCGATATCGCCATCATTCTCTAAACTGAAACACATTAGTGCAAAGAACAAACTTTGTTCCCTTGACATTGATTTTCACATTGGGTAAGTGTGTGAGTTAAGTGATATAACATAGTACTAATTTTGTAAACACTGAATGCATAATGATGAATTCAAGTTTTCTGTATCCTGTCACAATAAGTGACAACGTCAAGAGCAAAGGAGGCTGGAATTTGGTTAAATTTTTAGAAGTCCAGCAGCAATGTTTAATGTGGGGACAGATATAATATCAGTAAATAAATCTTCAAAAAACAAAACAAGTTAGCCTAATACTAATAACAATAAACTGTCAAGCGAACTGCCCCATCAACATCTTATGATAAAGAAGCTCACATTGACTCAAAACCAACTTGGTTTCTGTGACAAACGTAATGTGGATGAATTATTTCTTTCTTTTTAATAGTCGTCACAATATATTAAACACGTAAGTTTCCTCACATCTAATTTTGAATCTAATATTCGTCCATTTATACTCAACATTTTTATACTTCGTAGCAAAATATTTCATTTAAAGATCACAGAAATTTATGAATGTTTCTTTTAAGTGTTCCAATTCAGAATTCTTGCAACCCCAGAGAGATTATGGTTGCAGAACTGGAGGATATGTTGTTCAGCTTGAGGGGCATATATATATATAATCAGCAAGACTACAGTTAATCCCATGATAAACTGCTGAGATGAAATTGTACAAGTGATACAACAAAGTATGATAGGTTTGACGATACGTCCCCCCTCTTCTCAACTAAGCTTTTCATCACGTTATATCTCTGCCAAAGCACAAGAAGTTTCTTTGCGTTCATTGATCTACCGACACAACTATTCTGTTGCTGAAGTTCCATATTTTGAATCTGCTATTACAAGAGTATTTGGGCATAATGGCATAAATATTTCTTAGAATTTCTTAGAATTAATGTACGAAAATATCCGAAACTCTAGAAAGTACCTCAGAATGGAGGGACAATTGTACAATAAACAAGGCAAACAGAGCGTCTTGGTATATTTCTGTTTGTAACTTTTTATTTACTGTGCACTGTCTTAGTAATATAGTAGAAGTTGCTCTCAGTAAGATTCTATAGAATTATGCTCAGCCAAAGAGCGAAAAACACATCCAATAATACTACCTAACAACACAATGGAGTTCATCAATTCTTCTATGCTTTATCACGCTGCTGATACAACAAGGACGATGATATAGACATTGGCGTTCCAAGACTTGGAAGAAGCAAGCATATACGTAATATTCTACAAAAATTGCAACCGGTTAGAAATCGATTGGGTCGTATCTGTTTGCTTTCCAATGTGTGATAACATTATGGGAGCCCGCCTCGGTACCGTTTCCGCCTCACGTTCAAGAGCTCCCGAGTTCGAATCTCGGTCAGGGTGAGTTACCTGTATATGGTATTTTTTCCAGGGTTTTCCCTTATCCTGATAGACGGATGTCAGGTAACTCAAAGCTCCATGGATCCCGGACTCATTTGAGCACCATTTCATTCATCGTCCGATAAGACTTAACGTTGGAGGATGTAAATTGCAAGAAAAAAAGGGAGGAGAGATGCCTGACTCTTATTTAGCTAAATCACAAATATATTGTGGGAGAAGATAATAGTAACAAAATATTTGGTTAAATTAAAAGCTTTAAGAAGTCAAGCGTTAAATAAACATGTTTTGTGTCATAAAAGTAATATAAAATGCCAATGAAGTTCCTTTATAAAATGTGTTCCCTTACTAATATTTCCAACAGCTCACACAGAACATGTAATAGAATTAACAGAGCTTTATATGCTCCTTGCAAAACGTTTGGTGCAGATTCAGCTAAACGCATCAATTTGAATAGTTCAAGAATCTCTGTAATTGAATATTATTAAATTCGTCACATTTTCTATTTAACCTCCAATGTGTTTTCTTGTTTTACTCCACTTTTTAAAATATGGTTATTTCCAGATAATTTACTATCTGTTGAACTCTCCATTATAAAATATGATTATCCGTTACTAAAATTAATGAATTAATTATTGTTTGATGTAAGTCACAACTTACCACATTATCTACGAATACTGATTTTTTGTAATTGCGTCCCATAAATTTGGGGCTTTCAGCAATGATTCGATGTTTCAACATCAGGTGGTTGAAGATTTGAATCAAAATGCAAGCGGCTAAATTCGATTAACTGATCCTATACTTATGAACATCCATACACAATATCGAGCTTTATGTTGAAGCTGCCTCTTTACTAATTTGTCATAAACTCATAAACAAATATGGTGAACGAAATTATCGACGAGCTTTCTCACGAAAATAAAAGTATTTCACAGAAGGGACGTTTATTTTCATGATAATTTTTTCTCCTTCTTCATTAATCATACATTATTTGAAATTTAAGAAGAAATGACGAGTTTTTTTATACTTTATCATTGCATAATTGACATATCCTTTACCTTGTTCTTCATACTGACATACTTTTCGGTTCCAGTTCAAAATGTAAACATTTTATTAATTACAGATAATGTATTACTTATTTTATCACTTTTGGTATATGATCCTCTTAATTTTGTTTCTCCTTCAAATATTCATTTTATAAACTATGTTTTTAAAAATTTACTGACAAAGGGGCCCAAAAAACTGGGGTCTTACCTGCAACGTTAGACAATGCTGGATCGGACTCTTTAAAACGTAGCAGCAAAGAATGTATTTGTCCCACTTACTGCATTCTTAATTTGGTGTTAGTAACCAGAGCATTATAACACAGCGTAAAACACAATTCCTCTGGTAGCTCAGTTGGTAGAGCGGTGGACTGTAGTGGTTGGAAGTGTCAGATATCCATAGGTCGCTGGTTCAAATCCGGCCCGGAGGATTCCTTTTTTATCTCCACTGCCCTGTATTGCAAAGGATTCCTTATTCTTGCCAACTTGAACTTGTATAATCCTGGTCAAATTCGGATGTATGTTAAGCATGTGTGTACAATAACATCAATAAAAACTGCATTCAACTTTACTATTCTTTGAACCCCGCCCGAATTTGCATTCCTGTAAATTAGCATTAAATGTATTAATACAGTAATTAATTTCCTAACAAAGTATTGAAGTTTGGACTTCAGGAATTTAAATGAAAATTTGTTTCGCCCTTGCGTTCACAGATGTATTAAAATGAATATTATAAGATGTATAATATTATACACGGTATTTTCCTATCTATATAACGTAAATAGGAAGCTTTACGTATTTAGTTATCTTAGTTTTATGTTGTAATTATAAGTTCTTGTATTAAGAGTTTGCTTTCTACAGCTACCTTTAATTGCTCTTAGGATTCTCTCAGGAAGTCGAGATTGGTCATCTTTCCTTTAGTTTTTATGTTATAGGGTGATAAGAAAAGATTTTCAATTGAGGCACCGGAAATTGATGTGGTTATCCCTTGCATTCTATACGAGAGCTCTTCTTGCGAACGACACCAACAGGAAAAATTGTACTAGAACCTAGTAAAAGGGTGCATATAGTAGTGCGCTAGCAGCTATTAGATTGACAAGATACCCCATACAAGGCACGTGGTTTCAGAATTTCAGATATGTGAACAAGTAGAGAAGTAGTAGTAAGTAATACAAGTATTTGCCATCAAATTGCAGAAAGCACACTAAAATGTAATATAGCCCTTTACCTTGTGATTAAGTTCATCTTAGGAATAATAAACGCAAAAATTCCGTTGTGCTATGTCAACGTATTTATTTTATTCTAAGGTTATACTAATTATAAAAGAGATCAATACCATAGGTGTATATAAAATGGGAAATAAATACCTTAACATTGTATGCTACGCTGACGATGTCCTGATGGCAAACACTGAGGATGACTTACAGAGACTGCTATAAACATTCTATCTTGGATGTAGAAACGATAACATGAAAATATCATTAACAAAAACGAAATCAATGACCATAAGTAAATTCCTGTTGAGATGTAAATTGGAACTAGAGAGGAAAATAATAGAACAGGTAATGTCAGTAAGGTACCTGGGTGTTGAGTTAAATACTTGGGGAGCACTGCAGAATGAAGTTACATATCAAGCGAATAAAGCAGTGAGAATTGCTGGATGCATAAATGATATTATATGGAAAAACAAATATTTAAATAAAGAAACCAAGACTAGAATCTATAAAGCGGTAATACGCCCAATATCCACCTATGCCAGTGAAGTAAGAGCGGATACTTCAAAAACGAAACAGATTCCAGAGACAAATGAAATGAACGTCTTAAGAAAAATTATAGGAAGAACAAGAAGAGATAAAATAGCAAGTGAAGATATTAGAAAGCAATTAAACATTCAAGCAATAGGTGATTGGGTGGATAAAAGACGAAGCGAATGGAGTGACCATGTATCCCGTATGACATCGAACAGAATCCCACGTATAGCAAGAGACTAATTACCAGTAGACGGAAGAAGATCTCCTGGAAGACCAGAAAACAAAAGATGGAAGGACTCGGTTATACTGTGGCCTTATATCATTCATCATAGAAATATCTTAGGTGATATACACACACGTGCATACATATACATATACACATATCCTCAACCAACTGCACATCACAATTATTTAGAGCTCTTGAGCACCTTCTCCCACCCTCTTCGACCTCCTTTACTACTATTCAATAGATTATGCATGGCAGACATCTTTCCCAAATTAGGCTGTCGTTTAGCAGATACAAAGTTTTAGCAATCGTTTTAGCCTAGTTTTAGTTTTAGCAAAGTTTTAGCCTAGTGTAACATTAGGCTAATACTTAAGTAATATTTATAGAAAGATTGGTAGAAACAGACTACAGCATAAAATAGCAGGTGGAAAACGATCCACAGATTTTCAGCTAACCGTGGTGTTTGTCCAGTAAACTGAGCTACCCTTCCAATTTAATACCTCAACTAACTCCATATCTCCCATTTAAAAACAAGATATTCCCAAGTATAGCGCAGGCCATCTGCAATTACTTTATCAAGAGTTTTTGGGCTATTAAGTAAAGAGGATAAACATTTAGGATAGATATTTTAAAAAAGGAGTGTTAGAAGCTCTGCAATGTTCCTACGTAAATACAGCAGGAAGCACAGTGCATAAACACATGCTGTCTTGAATACATGCTGTTCACAGAACATCATGTGAGTGGCATGGAGGAAGATCATATTTTATATATTAGTTTTCCTCTAGGATACAATGAAGCAGACGTAGGTACAGAAAGGTGGATTCATGTGATTAAATAAAATACAATTTTTACTATAAATAGACAGGATTTATAATTGCTACAGGTAACCTGCAGCTATTACTTCCATATCACTGGAAGCAAAATTTATATTCCTGAGCTTCTACGGTATGACCAAGTTATATGTTCGTCACAAAAGACACCTTTTCCAATCTCAAGCTCCTATAAATCTTCTGCCAACTGCTCCTGTGTTGAGCTACGAGAGTTTTCTTTTCTATTTAATAAATAAGTGGGTTGCGAGTACACAACACGAGTTAAAAAAGTTGTTAAATTTAATGGAGACTAATAATGATCTATTTGAATTATTTATAGCAAACAACTTAAATTATTAAAACAATCGTCTAAATGGTCGTTAAAAATATATTTTAGTGTCATGGTATTGCATATTGTTGGTGCTGAGACGAGATTTGAGTAATAAGAACTGAAAAACCTGCAATAAAATGTAATATGTTACTTTAAATTGTTGGCGTATGTATTTTACTGTTGAAAAATTTGCCAGTATCTTTAAAATAATATCACAAATACCTTTACACACACTTTGAACTGTGATTTTTTAAAACTCCAACGACGTATTTTTGGACTTCATACTACATATCTACTAATTATAATCACAAAACTAATTTTAAAAACAAAAGACAAATGTTTAATGTAAAAGATTATTTAGTATAGGGGGCAGCAAATTAAAATATTAGGTTTATGTAAAATCTTAAGATATGGTCACCTAAATACGATTTATAATTATCCTACTTTTTTCGGTCTTGTTTTTCAAGAATTATAAGCAGAAATATGTTAAAGTCAACAGAATTTGACACCTAACCACATGCCACAAGCAAGTTATTATGTTGTCATGCGGCTGTACCAAGTTTTAAAATGAAGAACTAGAATAAAAATTGGAGTAAAGACAGACAAACTTTTTCTCACTTTAGTCTGAGTGAATTGAAAACAAATTCCAGTAAAATACTGTCTTCTTTAACAGAGGCAATGCTGATTTTGGTAAATGTTAATGAAATCTTCAGTTAATTCAGGATTCCCTTCGACAGATCAACAGTCTGTTCCTCACGAAACAATGCATTCGCATGGTTTACCATTATCAAGAGCTAATTCGTGACTGGCACAAGCGTGTCCATACAGATATTCAGCTTTGCTTTCGCCGGCACCTCAAAGATGCACATGCATATTCAATAAATCTTCAAGTCACGCTTAGTATCAAAATACTTTTGAATGCATGTGATACATACGTTTGAACGTACTTGTACTAGAAGCATGATGCTTGACAAGTATAGTTTCCTATGCGCCTAAATGCTTTATGAGAGTGAACATAATGTTCGCTCATTTGTAAAAGTAAAGCACTTGAAGAATATCCAGTTACATTCATTCTCAATCATATATCAATTGTCTCAGGTTTATTGAAATTTCATATCTTACATACATGTTTTTTAACCAGCCCAGATTAGTGCTTCTTATGTGCCCTTCATATGTTGAATGTACAGTTTTTTACCACACCAGACATCTAATTTTATTGACATTCAATGTACTGGATACACAGATTTGATCCCACCAAATCTCTGGATAGTACAACATTTTCAGTTCTCAGGCTGGCAACAAGTAGGACGCACATTTGAAATCCAGTGTTACCACCAAACTAACAAAAGAAAATGTTTCCATGAGCGTCATCTATATAAGTTATAAAGTGTCTCGAATCCGAAAATGAATACTGAACAGCTGCTTGAGATGCATTGTTTCGAAATTCGCGTATTATTGATTAGATCTCAATATCGAAGAGTTTTTAGCAAAATACAATACCTTCTTTTATTGCTAATAATATATGACAGAGAAGACAAAACTACATGGGAGTTGTCCTAGCGTATTGTAAAGAAAGCAACACTTCATCGTACAGAAAATTCACAACACCTTTTGCCAGGTCGGAAAGAAAAAAACGCATTTTTCTGATTAATGGAGAGTATTTCATCAACATTTATGATACACTTTTGTAGAGTAATTGAATCATGTTGCGTACAACAGCTCCTCACATATTCTTTAAAGAATTTCAAACCAAGAAACAATAATAAATTTCCATGGAAAAACGAAAGCTACTTTGGAGGCGCCGGGTATCGATCCCGGTACCTCTCACATGCTAAGCGAGCGCTCTACCATCTGAGCTACGCCCCCAATCTGTTTACAATCACCAAACTTATTCAACTAGTATTTGACTTTCTGGTTCTGGATCGGTACATTACGTAAATGGCAAGCGGCATGACTTTACCGCCTTAGGTGAACGGGTAATAACCCAAACCACATGTATAGCTATCTTGTTTGCTACCTAGGTTATGTGTGTCCAGTGACACTTTTTATTGTACTTCTACCTTCTATGAATAGTTTTTGGACGTCGGATCGAAGAGCCATAACACCATATTATATCCACCGTTCTTGTTCAAAATTTTCATTTCAGCGGACACAACTTGCCCAAATCACCTTCCTTACTATACTTGCAATTCTTTTCACAAATTCCATTTGATTCTATATTTCGAGGAAATACTTGTTTTCACTTTCTGCATGATAAAATACAAATATCTCACAGCAGTCATTACTAACGTCTCCAATGTGAAGACTGCATCCTATTAGTAGCCTTAGTGAGACCTTCAATGCTGCAGGTAGATTATCCACATCCTCCTATAGAGAAAAAGTTTGTTTTACAATAAATTCTAGACCTTTACTGTATTAATCTATTTCTGACGTCTTTTCAAACGTCTAACAAAATATGAGGTGATGAGTCAAATTCATGGATGTCCAAGAATCGAATTTTAAAATCATTAAACTTGTTTGTACTAAGAAATGTATAATAAAACAAAAAATCAGAAATCAAGAAAACTTGGATGACCTCAAACAAATTACAAACTATGAATGTAAATCTTTAAAAATGCCTTACCAATATAAAAGTTTTAAAACGCACAAAGGAAAGCTTGCATCACTCAAGAGGTAATGAGACACATATACTTTATATGCAACAGTGCTCTAGCATCATGAAATATAAAAATTATCAAAATTATTTAAATACTGACTCTATTTTGCAATAACTTTGCTAGCTTATTGTTATTTCAAAGCTGGAACATTAGGCTCGGTGTATGGTAAATAGCTTTTTCATCGCAACAACAGGTAACATACTGTTTTACACTCCGATACCCCAATTTAGAGCCTCATGATGGCGTAGCTCAGATCGTACAGCTCTCCCTTAGAATGTGAGAGGTGCCGGTATCGATGCCTGCCGCATACATTAGAAGTTTGCGTACCCCCTTAAGCATAAAACTCAGTTTGGGAAGGAAGCATAACACTGATTAAACGGACTTGAAGCCATAAATAATTACAATATACATACATTAACGAACCCAAACCTGCACCATCTCGAATAACGTTACACATCCTAGATAACTTGACTCTCATACTAATTAGCAAGGTGAATGATTAGGGAAATGATTAAGTATCACGGTGAATGATTGAACAAAAGACTAGCTTCCATTACTTTATCTACACTTTCTGACATTTTTAATTAAATACTGTTTTGGAGATTAATTACTGTTTTAATAAATGCAATTTCAAGAAATAGAATTGGGCAAAATTTGACACACTGGTAGTGTTGCAACAAAATAAACTATGCAAAGAATGTTGATATGTTGAATAGATTTATGTTCATACATATAGCATAAAATTACATTTGTGATTATTCAAACTATTAAGGGTATTGACTAAGAGAGGACATCCACATTGCGCTAAGAACATTGGCTGTTGTAGAAAAACGCGTTATTACAAGGCTGTGCCTATATTTTCCCAACCTGCCAACAACATTATGATCTACTCAGGGACCTCGGCGCTGGGATGGGCTTTGAATCTCCACCAGTGTAAGTGCTTTCATTTATCTTTCTGTACACTCGTTCAAAAATGTTCCGTATATCACATACGTTTTGGCGGTTAAACCATTTCAAAGTTATTCCGTGTTTTTATCTGAATTTTAGATACTATACTTTTCCCAAATGAGAATACCTCGACAGAGTCCCGGATCTTTAGTAAGTACCATCCGTGGAACGAGCATAATTATATGGTGAAGAACCCTGAGGTAGCTACAAAATAGGAATGAACATAAGGCGGGGCTAGGCGTGGCTGTTCTATGGCTACTGGTCAATGCGGTACATGCAACGTTGTACAGTTAAGCACGCATACTGGATCACTTTGCCGAAGCATGCGGCTAATTTCTTTACGCGCTCTGAAAATACCAATTAAAAAACTTTTTTTTTTTTTTTTTTCCCATGTTACAGAGCTATTTTTTCTGAGGATTGTGTTGAAACCCCATGTTTGTAGGACATCTGGTGTCGGAGATATGGAAAGATAAGGCGCCTGACTAGAAAGAAAAGAATTATTAACAATCAGTGAAGAAAAGCACACAGATGCTATGCTGCAGTTGCATTTTGTACCTTACATTCAGTAAATCGGTGATATTTTAAGAGCGCACACGTGTTTTTTAAAGTTAGTAAATACACCGCTTTGTCCTGCGCCGTGGCGTATCTGGCTAAGGCAGCATGCCTTGGTTCCTGACCACCCTGGCCCGGGTTCGATGTCACCCATGTGGTGGGGATTTTAGGTCGCAAGTATTGTACCGGTGCCCACTCAGCATCGTGATGAAAGTGAGGAGCTTACGCTAGGTAAGCGGCCCTGGTCACGGAAACCAACATTCCGGCTGGGGGATGCCGAGATGCTGACCACATCTCCTGCCCGTATCGGTTGGATGATCGTCCACCTCTGCCATGCATAAGTGGGCGTAAGGCCGGCAATCGGGTTGGTAGGCCTTGGCCCTCTAAGGGCTGTCGTGCCATGGGTTATTGTTTATTAAAATACACCGCTTAGCCAGCCTAGTGCTGGTGCGCCTAGTAGTAGCTGTGAAACAACTCATAAGATTTTACATAAATAGACTACAAATATTTTTGTTAGTATGTATTCCTTTTTCAAACAGATGCCAGTTAAAGACATTTTCGAAAGTACAAATTTCGCTCAGAGTGGAGAATTAATGTTACAAGCTTCTGACGAGAGTGCTCATTCTGTGACGAACATTGTTAAAGAAGGCAAACAGTTTACCAAATTAGGAGAAGTTTCCATATTTATATCTCCAGGAAAACATCGGGTAGCTAAAAACGTGCTACCAACTTAGACGATTTTCAAACGTGTGTTTCAAGTAGAACAAATTATGAGTTATACGACAAGGGTGCATATCCAAATGCCAAAAGCCTGACCAATTTAATGAGGGGGAAAATAATGTTCTGAAATACCTTGGAATCAAATATAGGAGAGACAATGATGGTTGCAAATTTGTGCTTGAAAGAAGAGATATTTTTGCTGCAAGACTAAAATTTCTGCGCTCAGTGCATAACATTGGTACATGAGATTCATGGTGTAAAAATGCTTCATAAATACACATTCATATCTTCCCTATTTATTAAGTATTTTATGAAACAAAATTGGTTTAAACCTCATTACAGGTAGTATACAAAAATGACATCATTAAAATATAAACTATATTCACAAATCATTGAATGCCACTATGTTGTTTCACTGTAGCAAACACTTTCTTTCGTAGAACACATCTAATTTGAATCATTTTGTTTTGTGTGCATATGAACGATAACTATGTAAGCGAACTGTTTCCCCAATTCAAGGCTTTAAGGTTCAGATTGTGCGATAATCATTGTGTATGTTCTCACACTCTTGCTGAAATATTAAGTGAACCTCTCTGTCAGCATTGTATCACTGTACATCTCAGCATCTGTATGATACTTGCTAGTTTGAGACAAAGACAGATATACGTATCTCCCATGTTTGTCGCCCGCTTGCCGTGGAGCTGTCAAAACCAAGAGGTATTGGCTCAACCCGTGTTCATTCTTATTTTGTAGCTACTCTAAGAAGCAAATAAGCTATCTAGCATGAAGTCAATAGAGACCAACGGAATAGTCCTTTACAAACTTAAGTTGGTAACACAGTGGCATAAGACAGGCTACCCTCTGGCCTCCTGGAGAAAAGTTCACATACTTGAGCACTTTACAGCAATGTAATCAGTAATAGGTATATGCATATTCGATACAACGGTCATGAAGTACGTTTCCAGTTGCTTTCCTTTTTTTTCGGTTTCCTATAAACTGCTGTAGATATAATAACGAGGCTATTTCTACAAACGCTTACCCTGGATGAATTCGTAATGGATTGAAAAGGAGTTTTTATATGAACATTTTGTTTGATATACAAATCGAACGAAAGTAGTAAAGAAAGTCATTGGATATGTTGTTTCAGATTGTTTAATGCACATTCAGCTGTTTGATGCTGTATTTTCCTGTAACATACGTACATCTATTTCATACGTTAAAACATCTCATTCAGCGACTTAATCCCCAAGAAACGACTTTGTATCGCAACTGTTTTTATGCGATAATAGGGGGACAGTCTTAAAAAATATTATACCCCTGGTGGGACTCGAACCCACAATCCCCGGTTTAGGAGACCGATGCCTTATCCATTAGGCCACAAGGGCTTACGTCTGTAGAGCTTATAGTCTATCAGCCATGTTCCCTTAGTAGGAAGAAACAGTGGCTACGCAAGAATGGCTAACGAGAAACAGTTATGTTATATCTTTGCAATTAATGACACGAGGTTCTCTTTACGGAGAAATAGAATTCTGTAACAATCAAACGAAGGCAAGTTATAATTCTGAGTATCCTGTAAAAATAGGGGAGAATAAACATTAAATAGCTATAGAAATATATGTGTTTATTAGTATTCGTTACTTCTAGTTGAGGAGATATGAAGTCAGCTGCTTGCCAATTGCAGCTACACCAGGAAATAACTAAAAATCTTATCTCTCTCTCTCTCTCTCTCGCTCTCTCTCTCTCTCTTACACACGCGCACAGACACATACGCACAAACGCACGCACTTAAACCGCTATTAGATTGTCATCCCATATAAACTTCACCGAAATGGCAAGCCTGAAACACTAATAGACTCATTTACTTCTATAACTGGTTTAATGCTTATCCGCACCTATTTCTAAAGTATATGCAGAATTATTACCTGCCTTTGTTTGACTGTGTAAAATTCCATTTCTCCATAAACAGAACACCCTGTTATTAATTACAAACACTTAGCTATTTCTGGTTAGCCATTCTTGAGTAGTCAACTTGTTTCTTACTAATAAGGAATACAGCAATTACAAAGCCCATGGCTGATAACCTGGTGTTTTAACGATTTGATCTCCATCAGCCCCTGTGGCCTAATGGATAAGGCATCGGTCTCCTAAACCGGGGATTGTGGGTTCGAATCCCACCAGGGGTATGATACTTTTTAAAACTTTCCCCCTATTATCACATAACATAACAGCCGCTGTACTAACTCGTTGCTGGACGATTAAGTCGTTTCATCAGATGTTTAAATGTATCAAATGCATATAGTATGTGGTACAGGAAAAAATAGTAAAAACAGCTGAATGTGTATTTAACATTCTGATAAAGGTGCCCACGTGTCTTTCTCTGCCTATTATCGTTTGATTTATATATCACTTACATAATAATCATACAAAGTTTCCTTTTCAATCCATTACGTATTCATCGAGATAAGCGTTTGTGGACATAGTCACATTACGCATTTACTTGTTATATACAAGAAACCTATACAACTTTAGGCTTTCAAACAACTGGGAGCGTACTTCGCCCTTTTGTATCGGAGACACATATGTACTTAGTACTTTATCACGTCTTCAAGTGGATCAACGTTTTTCAGATTCCGCCGGAGGGAAGCCTCTCCAGCGTGACTGGATTACAAGCTTAAAACTGTTAATGATTTCCCCTTGTTCTCTATCGGCTTCACTGTCGTTAGCCTGTTGCATTCTGAGGGCGGGGTACTAGCCTGCATAGCTAGTAGAAGGTGTGCTAGATCACCAGGCGGCCCCACCGAGGTCATATGGGTAGTCTGCACATTGATGTAGACGCGCGTAAGTGGCGTATCCACTTCCATCCCGTCTTGAGTACAAGCGGGGGGGCTTTTTAGACTCAAGGTATTGCCCTATGGAAAGACCCCCGGAGTTCGCTCCCGGGTAGAAGGAGGCCCGGGTCTTGTTCCTACGGGATCAAGGCTAATGGGAGTAGAACCTCTGCACTTAAAAGGTCCTTCGCCATATGGTTGTGGTCATCCTAATGACGGTATGCTCAAAAGATAGGTGCTTTGTCGAGATATTCCTATCTTTCTATAGTTACACTCTAGCACTTGAAGTATTCATCTTAGAAAAGTGTTAGTTCATACACATGCACTCCCATGAGCCTCTCTTGAGCAACTTCTTCCAACCTCTTCGACCTCTTCTACTCCTATTCTCCTAGGGTGTTGATCTAGTACACATTTCTAGCAATTTGGTAGCACAGTATAAATTACGATAATATTTAAGGAATAAGTATAAATGGAAATTGATTTTTAAAAAATAAACAAACTCGTCGAATTCGCACCATGGATCTTCGGCAAACTGTGCTGTTGGTCAAATCAACTGAGCATCCTTTGCAATTTGCGACTTTAAATCAAAAAAGCTAATTTGCGAGCTCAAATAACTCAATTTGTCTCATTTAAAAATATGGTATTCTAAACCCTAACACACAGCATCTACAATTAATTTACCAATAGTTGTTGAGATAATAATTAATAAGGATAAAAATTTAGGATAAATCGTATAAACTTAGAGTTTAAGGCTCTCGAATGTCCCTTGACGTGTATAAGTGGATGTTGTTCACAAAACACGATTTGTCTCTCTTTGGGATTAATATTTTGGATTTCATTTTCTCTCCAGGAAACAATAAAGCAGATGAAGGTGCAGAAATATCCGATTCAGTGTGTTTCAGAAAGTGTAAGTATTATACAATAAATAAGCTGGATTTACAATTTATGCGGAAAAAATTTCTGTTATCACTTTATCTGTGGGAGACAAATCTAAAATCCGGAAAAATTATGAGAATATTATAAATATTATGTCCATATTGAACTCGTCTCCAATGTCATTGTTCGATACATTTTCGCCAGGTGCTTTAGTGGTGACCTATGAGTTCTTTCCTCTTTTTTAAAAGGGCATTACGTGTGTGATGGGAGTAGACAACAATAGTTACCTGAGCTGTTAAATTTAATAGAGGATATAAGTGATCCTTTTGAATCTAAAAGCAGTTCATACTGAGACGGTCCTTGCCCGTTAGGAACCTGGTTGTGTCCTCCCAGCACTCAACACCTCATAAAGTAGCGAAGGCTTGGAACGATACAGAGAAGATTAGCATGGCGCCTGCGCAAGGATGACACGCAAAATCGTGGGAAAAAAAAGTGATGGGTGAGGGTTACGGATGAGGGAGGTTTCCTGGACAGATCGGGGTTTTCCTCGGGGTTCGCTCTGCATGAACTCTCTTCTTTGTTCCAGGGTGTGGGATACGTCCTGACTGGATGTGGTGTGATTAGCGAAGAATACACCTCGACTGTTCCATGATCGATTTATTCACTACTGTAATTAGATAGCTCACTCGCCACCTGGAAAGTCGCTGTTTGTAGACTCATGTATTGTGTTTGGCGGTAACGAAAGAGTTCTTTACACGTGTTATGTATTCAGTATATTCCTACCGCACTGGTATGTTCGACTTGGTGCCACTGTGCCCGACCAAGAGAGTGTCTCAACTATCCAAATCACGGATCCACTATCTCCTGGATTTCCTCCTCTATCGTTACATTTTAAATTTTTGTGTGTAAGTTCTAAACTGTAATTGGTTGGTTTCAATTTCGAGTTTTAACCATCGTACGAATTTTGTATGTGCGCATGACCGAAGGTTGGTGACCGAGAGTTTCCCACAGCATCAACTTATTTAATTCCGAGGCACTTACGCTGCGAAAATTTAGGAATTCGGATAATCTGCGACCCTATTGTATCGATCACGTACGTATTGGCATGAAAGAGAGAACCGAGCAGCAGACCGACCCTCTACATGGTTCGCAGGCATTGTTTTCGTAGGGGTGGACTTGTAATGAAGAAAGCCAACCGACCTGTGTTCTCAAACTTGGAGAACCTCATATTTCTGTTTCTCAGTTCACCTACATTTATTGTCCATCATACACTTCTTATTATATATATATATGCCTTGTCTATTATAATGTGTTCTTCTGTAGTAGCTGTGTTTTTCCTTTCCATGCAAAATAATCAGTATAGAATATCTATGCTAACCTAATATTATTTTGATATAACATATATTAAGCGACTTTATGTTTATGACCAAGAGGAACCGTTACAATACCTAAACTTATTAGACTATGTGATAATTCACCGCTTAGAAGTACATATATGTTACATCATATTGAAGACTGTGGGTACTAAGATAATTTTTTAGCCAACCAAGACTGCAATTATATGCAATATAATGTAGTGTACTTACTACGAATATCCGGTGGTAGTTACAAAGCATATCTTCAATAGGTAGAGATTTAGGAAGCACTATAAATCGTTAGCTTTGTTCCTTTCTACACACACCTTCTACAATCAAAGTTAAAATGCCGATGGATTTACAAACATATATTTAGCAGTCAAACATATTAAATGGAATGTTGAAAAGAAAAGAGGATTTTTTAAATGTTAAAACTTATTTAATATGAGAAATTGAATAAAAGTGTCAGTTTTTACAAATTTAAATATCTTTCATCCAAACACAAACTACAATTTTAGTACGAGTTTTCGTTTATGCTCCTCAAGAAGGATGCACAAAGAAATGTTGAATGTGAGAGCATTTGATTCTGGACTACACGGTAAATGGAATTCGTACATTACCAGCTTTTGCCCTTAAACATTGGGTCTGAGATTACAGTTCGCTGCATCAGTTTTAAATGGAAGAGTAGAAAGAAATAGAAACATAGAATATGGAGTCAAGAATGGTTAATGAATAGGAGAAACGTTTCTTATTGTAGAACATAGTAGATTAAAATTATCTGAGTCCACTTCCCCAGTGATTAGCACAACTTTTGTGAAGAACTTACATTTTTGCTTGCCCAAGCTTGTCAAAAATCACATGAAAATTCAAACATACTTAAAGTTCTTACATAGTATTCAACACACTTTCGCAAACTTAACAAACAAAGGTTCAAGTGTGCATGTACCTCAAACATGAGCCTCACAAGAAGCTTTATGAGAGTATTCCAACAGTCTCTAAGCCTAGAGCTCCCTCATTTTGTAAAAGATAAGCAATTTCTGAACATCGACATTCTGAATGTCAAGCGAAAGAACCAGAATCCGCTGCAGAAGCGTGCGCCAAAGTGAGCATCCATTGACACTCCATATATTAGAAGTACCTTTTTTAATCAGTGAAAATAGTTATTTTATTGACCTTTCATTTAATATGCACTGTTTCATTACAACAATATGTGATGGAACTAGACTGTTAATCTGTAGTATAGGGTAAATTAAGAGGATGCGTAATCAAAATCCAACGTTATCATCGAGTAAAATCAAAATATTTGTTTTGCCATCACCTAAAAAATTATAAAGTGGGCCAAATCCAAAAATCAATAGGAAACAATTAGTTGAAATACACAATAATTCTGGTAGGTATGTGGCTAAATCCCTCTCCTCGTCTCAAAATATGTTTTTGCGATATTAAGTAGTTTTTGGTATAATGTTTACTTTTCCTGCTATAAACACAAGACAGGGACAGTAAACATACATGGGACACCCTGGTACTCTGTCCAGACAGCAATTATTCCTCATATAGAACATACACTTGCAAGCACACAAAAACATTAAAGTCTACATATTTATGATTAATGATGTATATATAACAAGCAATTAAGTGCACGCACTAATAAACATACTAGATTTTATTTTGATTTTAACAGCGTCGGACACAAGGGTATTTAAATCAATTGAATTCGACAAACCATAATAAAAGTTCATGAAAAGCAAAAGCTACTTTGGAGGCGCCGGGTATCCATCCCGGTACCTCTCACATGCTAAGCGAGCGCTCTACCATCTGAGCTACGCCCCCAAACCTCGATAGGGAACTAAATTTATTGAATTACTACTTTCTGGTTCTAGGTAAGTGCATTACGTAAATGGCAGGACGCTGGATTTGACCGCTTGAGTTGAATGGATATCATCAGCCAGACATATGTTTCTTGTTTATTTTGCTTATAAGTGGTCAGTGATGTTTTTTTTAATGTCTCTTCTGCCTATCAGTAAATAAGTTGTCGACATTGGAACGATGATCCAGGGCATACAACAATGATGGACCAACATTCAGATGGATTCCTGTTTCACGGTAAACTGAAAAATGTGGACGGTTCAGCTGACTATTTGTTGGAGCATATTAACTAAAACTGGTTTATAGGATTGGTGACAATTATCCACACAGTTTACGTGAGACAGTGAGTCTTGTAATATTATTATAAGTTTAAATTTCAGAAAAAGTGTTGAATATATAGTATTTTTTGGATTGGAATTGCATTACGGAGGGGATTCGGTAAGTAGGCCACGATGCTGGTCCCATTGCTCCTACGCCTCCAGGTGGGGGCACCCCCGGGAGGAAGGATGAGGCGAAGGAGACAGAGGACGGCTGACCCAAGGAGTCACGACAGTGCAGAGAGCATGGCCCCATACATAAGCTTGGATAGAGACCTCCCCCGACAGGCCAGGACAACGAACTCGCTCCCGCACAACGAGACGGCAACGAGCCCAGCAGCCGAGACCTAATGGTCCCAGGCAGGCAATCCGAGCCCCAAAGGTCCTTGGCTGGCGGTCCTGAAATGGTCCCAGCAGAGGAGCGGAGATCGGCAACCAACCTCCCGGAGGAGAAAGTAGTTTTCCTCGGAGCATATCACCCTGCCATGCACTGCCGAGACACCCGCCGACACTTCTACCCTGAGAGAGACCACTAGATGAGAGATGACATGAAATGATAATGGAGATGGAATGGAGGGACAGGAAATTCGGGGGATGTACCTAGCATTCGCCTAGCGACCCGGGAAAACTTCCGAGAAAACATGTGGGCATCCATTGGGAAAGAGCCAATTTGAACAAAAATAGTTATAAATAATCGTTGCGTTGAACAAGTAAGCCATTTTAACTACTTAGGAACTGATGTTTCTTTATGACAAGGAATATAATGTCTACAATAAAATATGCAAATTTCAAGGAGTGTGTGGAACAATAAAGAGAACATTTAGAAAGAAAATTCGTAAAGAAACAAAATTAAAGTTCTACAAAGTTATGGCTGTACCTATACCGACATACGGAAGTGAGACTTGGACGTTAACTAAAAAGCAACAGAGTAAAATACAGGCTTCAGAAATGAAATTCTTGAGAAGTGTGAAAGGATGCACGAAGAGGGACTTAATAAGAAATGAAAATATAAGAGAAGAGCTGAGCACTTTTAGTATGAATGATAGGTTAAAAGATTTAAAACAAAAATGGAAGGAACATGTTGAAAGAATGCCAGATAATAGACTTA